>VYZS01004781.1:0-12809 GCA_013400695.1 Neodrepanis coruscans | reverse complement strand
AACAGTGATGAATGTCTGCAGTCCAGGTTCCTGGATGCCCAGAAATCACAAGTAAATTCCCACACAAAGCTCTACACTGCCTTCATTGTAAATTCAAATGTACATTTAGATGTTGTTCAGATCCTGCAGGATGTGGAGTTAAAGTGCTCATGCTCAGTAAGATCAATTACACATTGAATTTACTGCTTTGCACCTGCCAATGTGGCATTTCTGTTTAACCATTTGAAAAAGTATGGAGCATTGTAGCTCAGTGTCCTCAGATGTCTGATAAGAAAAGAAAAAGAAAGCAAATTTGAAAATCTTAATCAAGCATTAGTTGTGCTGAATTAGTATAGTGTTCCCATGTTCATCGGATAACTCTGTCACCTGCTATTTTAGGAAAAAAAAAAAGCAATCAAACAATATGTATTCTGTTGATATCACNTACTGCTTTGCACCTGCCAATGTGGCATTTCTGTTTAACCATTTGAAAAAGTATGGAGCATTGTAGCTCAGTGTCCTCAGATGTCTGATAAGAAAAGAAAAAGAAAGCAAATTTGAAAATCTTAATCAAGCATTAGTTGTGCTGAATTAGTATAGTGTTCCCATGTTCATCGGATAACTCTGTCACCTGCTATTTTAGGAAAAAAAAAAAAAGCAATCAAACAATATGTATTCTGTTGATGTCACAGCCTTGTAGTGGGATAAGGGAAGCTTCTGTGGGGATTGAAAGCTTTCATGAGTTTTAATAAAATGGAGTTGATCTCCTAAACCGTGCTGTTGTGGAGGAAAGAGCATTCTAGCAAATGTCTGCTTGAGAGAGAAAAATTGTGAACTGTGATCAGCAATTAGACCAGCTGGAGTTCCATCGCTCCTGCATGAGCCGGACCCAAAGGTGTGACCTGAGAATGGCAATTCTGATCACTGAGCTTCAAAATGCTGAGGTGAACCTGCAGACCTACACTGGAAGAATGATTCCTTGCAACAGAAGTCAGGGTACTCTTGGTATTTGAAAAGGAAGTCTAATTAGTACCTTGGATTGAACAAGTGCTTAGAAGAGAGGGCAAAGAAGAGCTATTTAGCAGGTGATACATTCTGGATATGATAGGAAGAAGCAAAGTGCCGCTGAATGTGTGATTGTGAGCCACATGGCACTAAACTTCTGTTTGTTCAGCAGCAGAAGTCTTTCCATGTCTTCTGAATTGTTTCCAGTGAATCTGTCTGTTGCTAAGTAAGGAAGAAAGCCAAATGAAGAGAATCAAATTGTAAAATCAAACATGTACCAGCAATTGTCTGAGCATGCCCCATGTTTTCTCCCCCAGAATCTCACCTCCTTGTGTGAATGTGGCAGCACAGCCAGGCATGTGGAATTCTTCAGAGAGAAACTAAAAATGTTCCACACCTACATCTGGAATTGTTCAGAAAAGGAGGAGGTCCTCCTCAGGGGAGAGTTTAATTCAATTTGTTTTAATTGAAGCTGCACAAGTGAACTACAGAATGTTTCCAGTTCTCCTGGTCTCAGAGAAATCCCACAGCACGCACTGGTTATATGAGCTATTGTATTTTATATATTCCTTATTCTAAATATAGGGAAGTATACTGCATAGCTTAACAACACATTTTCCTTGGTGGAAAATCTTCTTTAAGTAGTACTATTCTCTCCTAGCCACTTATTTCCTCTACTTGTAAGAGCTTGTCATTCTCTCAGCTGCTTATGAATCCACACTGAGTCAGTAGAGTGATCTGTGTTTAAAATCCTCGAAACAGGAAATTTTTTTGTTCTTTTTTTTTTTCTTTTTTTCCCCTCTAATTTGCATGGAAGAAGATGTTTGTACTATTTGGCCTTAAATCTATCCCAGGTGAATACTGTGGCAGGCTAAAATTTTCCTCCATCCAATCCTGTTGGGTCTTAATAATCTAATCTGCCTCTTTCAACACCATGTTTTGTCTATCATATAGTGCTTGAATACTTTTATCTTGTCAGTATAGCCTGCAGTTTTCCAATGCAATCAGAGAATGACAGTATCTATAAAAATGTACACAACTTAACTCTTTTGTGGGAACTACACACACAGGTACTGTGTGTCTAGATAAACTCCATGCTAGGGAGAGAAATGAATGACCTAAATGTACTGGGAGGTTCCCAATTAAACCTTTTTCAATGTTTATTTATTAAATGTGCCTGAGCTGGAATAGAGTTTCTGTTACACTAGTAGTTGGAAGGGAGATGAGAGGAAAAAGAAATATTGTAAAAACACATTTTGTACTTTAATTGTGGGATGAACAGAGGTCTTCCAGACACTTCAGACGGATGTGAGCTCTTCAACCAAAGGGCTGTTCCAGTTGTTGAGTATAATGCACGTGTTAAAGGCTGTTTAACAGGCTATCTCAAATTACTTCTTCTCTGTAATCTGGGATAAACAGTTCTTTGAGTTGAACTCTTTGACAGTTTTCTCTTATTTTAAATATGTCAACAAATTTCTAGCTACCCTGATTTTCTCTTTGTACTGAGCTGCCAGAGGAATATTCAGCACCAAGGATGTTTTGCACGTGGAAGATTTATTTTATTTTTCTAGTTTTATTGTACTGTTCATTTTTCTATTATGCAGAATTTGTCTTACATGGAATAGCACTTTGGGAAAGTGACATTAGTTAGGAAAAAAAAAGGATTGTTTCACGTGTACTGCAATACAGAACACTATCCCACTATATTTCCACAGTGTGTCTGGGATTTGGTGTAACCACTCAGCTGAAGGTCATTTGGAATCTCAGGCTGTCTGGAGCGTGGAGCTGGACACCCAGGTTCTGGTCTCCCCCTGGATGCTTAAGTTCCCTTTTCAAAATTGTTGCTTTAGGCTATTACACTTGGTCTTTGCTCCTGTTTCTTTAATTTTTTTTTCTTTTCTCTTACACAATGTAGTGAATAATAATGAGGGCAGCATGAACTCTTATATTCCTTTCTCTTTTGAAAATAAGTGGGAGAGTTATATCTCATATTATATAGAAGCCATTTCTTTTGCTATTTGAATAACTCAAAACTACAAGGGATTTCTGGCAAATTACATGAGTTTATTCTTTCTTTTGCATAAAATCTCAAATCTGGGCCTTCCTTTCCATGTTTAGACCATAGCAAACTCCTGTTTTAACTAGTTGTTGTACTTCATAGTTGGTAGTATGCTGACAGAGCTCAAATGACTTTGTCCTAAGATCATTTTTAATACAGGTTCTATGTAAACACTGGGAGAAAAAAAAAGTTTTTATTGTCCTCAGAGATGGTAGAGTTGAAGGTTAATAAACAGTGTCATTTGAACATGCATCCTAATTTGAACATTGCTTTCTAATTTATTGTACAGTAATATTGTAATATTGTATTGTAATATTGTACAGTATTAAAATAATATTGAGTTAAAGTAATGGATGATCATAAGTAGTAGAGGAATTGGGAAGGGGAGGCGGGGGGAGGGGTTGCTGAAGATTGTTGTATATCAGGTGCCAAATAGGACTATAGTGGTGGGCATAAACACTGGTGACTTTTAGCGTTCTGCTGTCCCACTTCCTGTATACACAGTTCTTGCTTCCCTTGACTCTTATCTTCCACTGGCTTCAAATGACTGGGCATATCTCAGCAACAGCTGTGCAAACGTGTTTTATGCATTCTCAGTTTCTACTCTCTATTTGATGGGACAAATTTTACAACAAGTAGGAACACTTGAGCCTTTCAGCAGGTTGATGGTAAAGGTTGGGTCCAGCAGGAAACGCCACAGCTAAGTCTGTGTGTGGTGACATGTCTAGGACAGAGAATGTGAGGCCAGCCGGGCCTATAGACCAGGCATGTTTAAACTGGCATCTGTCAAGATCCCCAAAACGGCCTATTGACATGAGGACAACTTTCAGGGTAGGAAGTGAGGTATTTGAGAAGCAGCAGACAGCTCCTACTGGTTCTATTACCAGCTGTGGATGAAGCTCATACGCCATGTCTGAAGTGTGGCTGTGCAGTCCCGTTGTGAGGACTTGCAAAAGCTTATTGAGAAATGCATGTCTTGCTATGTCTGCTCAAGTGTCTTGTTTTTGGTCCTGACTTCTGAAGGGAGCAACAGAAAAGCCCTGGAAAAAAAAGAAATCCTGCTTATAGAAAAACTGAAGAGATGAGTTTTAGTTTACAGTAAAGAGACAGAGACCATGGTTAGGCATAGAGAAAGGGGGTTAGATGGAAGAGAATTCCTGTGTTGGGCAACAGCTTATTTTGTTTGATGCTTTGCCTAATGTGGCTAAAATACAGCAGTAATGTGGCAGTGACCCCCTGCCAAGATGGGAAAGCATCCCAGCTGTTGTGTATGTGTTGTGCATGTATACACAAGAAGTTTATTAGAGGCTATTTACACTTCAGTGGAGCTCTGAGATTGCAGTCTGTATTATATTGGCTAAATGAAGCATATAACATTCTACATTTCTCATAAAAGAAATATCCATTCATTTGTATTTGTTTTCATGATTCTCATCTGCTCTCATTCCTTTGTTTTACTGGGGGCACATGTACATTTTAGGTGTTTTGGCTGGGCTTGAACTGGAAGCCCAGGAGACTGAAGCAGCTAAAGTGGTTGTAGGAGAACCAACTTCAGCTTGGAAACAGAAAAAATGTGTTTGTTCAGTGCTGTGTCAAACTCTAGATAGTATTCATTAGGCTGAGCATAGTATTGCAATGCTAATTTTGCACTCACAGCAGTAAACCTGCATGCTAATATAGTGTGGTTTCTGAACTTCACTGATGAAGTCTGTTCTTTTTGGAAACTCTCTCTACTGTATAGTTATAATGTATAGTGCAGTTTCTCACGTGCTTTTCTGAGGCTTATGATGAAAAGCTCCCACCAGATTTCTGATCGTATATCAGGAACATCTGAGGTTTTTTGGATGCTGTTGCTTTTGAAAATTCTTTATAAATTTCTAGTTCCTGCAAGTTTCTATTTGATTGGTTGGTTAGGTGTTTGTTTGCTTGTTTATTGTCCTGGTTTAGGACAATATTAGGTTTATCAATGGACAAGAGACAGATAGGGAAGGCAGCAATTTATTAAAATGTAGATATATGGGGGAATATATGGGTGTAATTGCCCAATTATGGCCAGCAGAGAGCGCTGTGGCTGCCAGCCGGNGCCTCCCAAAAGGGGTCCTCTCAGACTGGGCAAGATAAAAAGCAGTGGCAACCCCAGGGAAATCCGTGGAGGAAAGACAGCAGGTAGCAATGTCCGGGGGGGGGGAATCCTCAAGGCCGTGCTGAGTAGAGGCACTCCCCCTTCAGCTCCAGAGTCCAGGGGAAAGAGAGAGGGTAAATACTCTCNGGGAAATCCGTGGAGGAAAGACAGCAGGTAGCAATGTCCGGGGGGGGAAATCCTCAAGGCCGTGCTGAGTAGAGGCACTCCCCCTTCAGCTCCAGAGTCCAGGGGAAAGAGAGAGGGTAAATACTCTCTCCTGCAGATTTATAATCCCAGCCCCTTCCCAGCAGACCTTGGGGGGTCCCCGGGGCTGATGGGAAAAACCCAGACAGAGGTAACCTGGCTACTCCTCCCAACTGGATATGGGCCCAGGAAAAGAGTTAATTTTTTTTCTTTGTCTTCCCCTGTGGTTTTTTAAGCCAAAACATTTATTTATTTAGGTTTGTTCATGCCTTTTGAAGCTTTTTTGTTTAGTTGAGTTTGGTGGGGTTTTTTTGCTTGTTTTGTTGTTTGTCTTGTTCCGATTTTTCTTATTAGAACCTAAGAATGGCTGTACTGTAAGACAGCAAAGATTTGTTCAGTCTGGTCTATATCTTTTCTACCAGTAGTCTATGAGGGATTGTGAAGGATTGCCTCCTACATACAATCCTCCCTACTGCACTTCTGGAAGAGAAGCATAGTTGGTGGGATTTGATGAGGCTTCTTGTGCTTTTGGTGAAACTAGTCCCATATTCTCTCTGCAAAGAAGACATGCTGACATTAAAGCGACAATGAAAGTGTACTGCTTTGGTTGTGATGTGCTTTTTTTTTTTTTTTTAAGCTGTGTTTGCTTCCACATCTGATATTCACATTAGCTGGGAAAAAATAATTTACTTGCCCATGTTTTTTTAATATGTAGTCCATTAAATGTGAAGAGTATGTACAAGCCAACTTCAGACTTGAGTTAAACTGCTAAATGTCTGATCCTTGTTAAATTTGAAGACTTAGACCATGAACATCTTTCAAAGTTTGTTTTCTGCAGTTGTGGCATCAGTTCTTCTACAAAGTCTCTGAGCTTTCAAGGAAGTAGTCAGGTTTTTAATTTTAATGAAATAAAATTCCTAGTAACGTGTCTCTTGCTAACATTAACAATCTGTGCAGTGCATTCATCAGGAGTGATTATGCTTTAAGAATAAGAAAGAAGAAGTCTGCTCTGTATCCTAGAGAAAATTTTTCAACATATTATGTTGTATAGCTTTAGATTTCTGAAATTACTTAAATGTGGTCTTCAGGATATTTGCATTCGTAAAGAATACTTGGTTATGCTTATTGCTTCCCTTTGCCTTTCTTGACTGTCAAAACACTGTTGTGCTTTTGAAGATTTATAGCAGATGGATAATGAGATTGCTGACTGCTAACTGCAGCATTCGGAATTTGTTGGTGGAAGGAGGTAGGAGTTTAAAAAAAAAAAGAGAAGGTTATTGGGGATTCATTACAATGAAGACAGGTGATAGAACTTTGTTTTCAATCAGGAAGCTTAAACATAAATATATTATGTTCTAAATTAGAAAAATCTCCACTCTTCATACTATTAGTCAAATAAAATCTTTCAGAAAAAAATGTGGAGATGTCAGATTGCATTCAAGTGATCACAATAAATCACAAGAAGGGCAAGGATGTTATACAATTTTTTAGTAAGTGTATTCAGGCTGTATTGCATATGCTTAATTCAACACAAATAGCAGCCTTTAAAAAATCAGAAAGAAATCATAAACTGATGTCTGCAATAACTATCATTTGTATACCTGTGTAATTGTGTAAAAGGGAAAATAGGTCAGCATGCCTTTAACTGGGTTAACTGCTGAAGAAAGATTTCAAAGTCTGACTCTTGGAGTGTGTGCTGTAAATAAGAAAGGAAAAAGTCTGCCTTGTTTCTTGACCCTTGTACAATCATCTAGTTGAGGTACCTCAGATTGAAATTAAGATATTAATGTTCATCATAAAGTTCCAATTCTTTTTATGTCTATATCTGTATATAGGAACTGTTAGAAGTTTTAGAGGATGTGTATGAATGGAGTGTTTTTTCAACATATTTGTCTTTGCTGAGGGCTGAGAATAAAGAGTAAGCTAACTTTAAGTACTGAATAAATTACTGAATTCAGAAGCATATGAAATACTGAGTGAGCAAAAGGGATGAAGCCAAAGAAAGTTGCAAGGACGAAGATTCTCCATTTGTTTTTTGATGCAGGTATCTCTGCGTTATTCTCTTCATCACTTTTATATCTAAGGACCCTAATAATCAAACATGGTTGAAGCTACTAGACTCTGAAAATATTCAAACACCTCTGAAAATTAATCTCGTGTGTTTGGGACCTCAGTGTTACCATTGAGGTACTTTACCATTTTAAAGTAAAGTCTGAACATTTTGAGTCATGATAAATTAGCTAGCATTCATGTCTGCTAGGCAATATAAGTATCAGGAGATAGGTGAAGGATGGAAAAAAGAACAGGAGGAAAAAGTATATAGCATATTATAGTCTTCTTTTTCATAATATAGATAAGAGCTTTTTCCAGGGTGTGCGTATTCAGAGGGAACTCAAGATCTCCCTGGGAACCTTGCCTAGGAGTATTGTGATTTTGGTTGTGGGTTTTTTTTGTTTGGTTTTTTGGGTTTTTTTTTTTTAGTTTTCCTTACAAAATGTGAGAGTAGCAGTTGCTGAAACAAAGTGGTGGGGCAGCAGCATCTTCAAAAAATGTGTATTGTTAGTCTTCACAAGGAGAGTTGTCTGTGACCCCTTGTTTTTTTCTGTCACCCAATTTCAGCAGTTAGTGCTGGCTTGGCTGTCCATTTCAGTAGATCACACACATTAGTCAAGTTTCAAAATACCCCCCTGCACCATATGCTACCTAAAATCTAATAATCCTCTAATCTGTCCACTGCATGAAATCTGGGAAGTTATTTGATATAATAATTCATGTTGATTGTTCATATCAATATGTATCAAAAGAAGGAAGTGCCAAAGCAGTGGTGGAGAGATGAGGACTTAGGGAAATGCCTGTGGTGGAGCGCCTTGGATCAGGGAAGACTTACCTGTGTGTGTGAAGTTACCGTGTGTGTGTGCCAGTGATGTGGCTGTGTAAAATCTTTATATTAGAATAATATTATCCTGACAAACACAAAATAGAATAGGAGGGGGAAGATAAACTACCAGGACCCAAGTTACAGAAGTAAATTAGTATTTACTCTGTATCTCTTTATACCCTCTAGTCAGCACAGCAGATGTAGCTGTGTTTTAAGACATTGTCATTCATTGAAAAAGGGAAAAAGATACTCTTTCCCTCCCTCCTGTCCGTGGTAATCTCAGATGTTCACCGTGCACACCGGGGGGAGGAGGTGGATAGGCGAGTGCTGGTGGGAGACGAATGCAATTATCCCAAAGCCTCCTGACGGGCATCCACTTCTTCCTTCCAGCTTAGCTGCTCTGACCACAGGCTGCGGGCTCATGGGACATGGACCAGATTGAAAAAATGGAAGCAGACAGATGGTTATTTGTAATCATCATGTAAATGTAAATCCTATAAAAATATTTTCTTTCTAAGGGCCTGAAAGCTGGAAAGCAGGATTAAGGCATGGATATCTAGCCTAGAATAATTTTGACCTTGCCACCTTCCCTCCTACCCCATAAACACTGTGGCTTTATCTCCACTTCCTCTAAACAAACTGCTGGAGCTTCAGCAGAGGAAATTAATTCAGTTTCCATGTAATTCCCTGAGTTTATGAACATCAGTTTGACCGAGGCCTGGATTTGGGCCTAAGCTGGCAGGTGCTGGTAAACAGTTGCCTTGGTAGCAGGAGCTTCTTTTTTCTCCTATCCCCCTCCCTCCCTCATCCTGGCAGGTGCGTGCCCTGCGCGTGTTTATCTCGGCACTGCCATTGCCTTTCCTGGTTACACTCCTGGGTACCTGTGAATGATCATACAGGGCTTTGCATGCCTTAAAGACTGGTGTGACTGCTCACAGACATCTATCTTGTTTGAGCAGCATCAGCTTGTTTGAGCCACAAAGAGACCGATCAAACTTTAATTAACTTTTGTCCGCAGTACCATTGTAGGCTGTGTACATTATAGCTGTCCTTTCCAGCTCTGCAGTCCCTCGATGCCTCTCCAGATAGTGAGGCTTAGCCATCCAGAAGCTTTGCCCTTCCAAGGCTTTGCCTTTTGAAACAGGAGGGTGTTTGCAGCTGGAGGAGGGGAGCATCTCCCCTCTGTGTCACCATCAATGCTGTGGGGGTCCTGCTCTCCAGGGGGATTGATTGGCTGCACTGTGGTTCCAGGGTGAGTAGGGTGGGGTGGCAGAAATCTTTCCCTTTGGAACCCCTTTTTAAATCATAAAATCACAGAAAGGTTTGGGTTGGAAGGGACCTGAAAGACCACCTAATTCCAATGCCCCTGCCATGGGCAAGGACACCTTTCACTAGACCAGGTTACTCAGAACTCAATTCAGCCTCACCTTGAACATCTCCAGAACTGGAGCACGCACAGCTTCTCTGGGCAACCTATTCCAGTGCCTCACCACCTGCACATAAAATAAGGTAGAGTAACATCCAAAAT
This sequence comes from Neodrepanis coruscans, assembly GCA_013400695.1. Lineage (NCBI taxonomy): Eukaryota > Metazoa > Chordata > Aves > Passeriformes > Philepittidae > Neodrepanis > Neodrepanis coruscans. The sequence continues at coordinate 3,034 of VYZS01004781.1, read as the reverse complement.
GCAGGGAAACACCCAAGAGGTAGGGAAACATCCATGCAAGCACAAAGGGAGCTGCATAACTTATGTTAGGATTGGAATAAAGTAAAATAACAACACAGGATGAAAAAGAAGAAGCTAGTGGCAACATTTTGCTGCTTGTGTTGAATTTTTAAAACATTAATATTTGTTGCCTGCCGAAAAGGCCCTGAGGGCTGCCTTCCGAAGTGAACAAAAGCCTCTCTCTGGTGTGCGGAAAAGGTGCTCTGCTCAGGCACACTAACAGTTACCTGGAAGTACCCAGCAGTTGGGAATAATTGGCTGAGGAATATTCTATAGCTCTCAATCATTTTTCTGTTTTCACAGATGATTGTACCATTAGATATGGTGAATGCACTAAGCTGTGCTGCAACTTTTCCATTTACTGTGCTAATACGTGTGAACTTAAGTTCCAGTTGATGCTTCTTTCTTCTGTGGCTTCCTGTGCCACTGGAGGGGGCAGCCAAGTTCAGCAGCTCACACTCTTGCCCCCTCTTACCTACTTTCTCTCTCTCGGGGTGATGTTTGGATGTTCTGGAGTGGTTGGGTTTATCAGATTAAGGCCTGTGCTTTATTTCATTGTTGTTAGATTGAATCACAGGAATGGCTGCCTGTGCCCTCTGCTCTTCACCTTCTTTTTCTCTCTGCTTTTCTTGTTTGTTTGGGGTTTTTTACCCATCCTTTACCTGGCTTTTTCTTTTCACTCTTCTTAAAATTAGTGTTCTCTGTCTTCCTCTCTGAATTGTTTTCTCACTTTAATTTATATTCCACACATTTTTCTCTTATCTTTGTCTTTTTGTCACTGCTTTATTTTTTCTCCAACTGTTTTTTGCTTTTTCTCCAAAACACAAAATACTTTAGATGGAAATGGTGAGATATATCTATTCAAGATTAAGCAAAGCCTGTAGCATCAATTTTGTCTTCCATTCAAGCTACTTTTGCAGTAAGACTTTNTTCATCGTATTGTTTATGTGCAGGGCATTGCCTACGTTATTTCTTCCCTTTCATCTTGCATGTATCTTGATCTATAAATTCCATTTCTGCCAATATGATTATTGCAGATCAGAAGAGTACAAGCAATTCTTATTAATCAGAAATATTTTGGAGTTGAGTTTTTGTTTTATTTTGGGAAAATGAAAATATATTAATTGAGTATGTCACCTAAGAAGACTACATGTTCTTGTCAGTCTCATTTGTTTCCAACTGCCTCCTGTCAATTTTATTTTATACTTCACGAACAAAACCTAGATAGTCACTCTTTTTTGTGTGTGTGTTAGAAAAGGAATTAAAGTCCAATTAATTCCCTCCTTCCTCTGGGATCTACCTGTGTATCCCAAAATGAGGAACAATAAAAGTTACCTCATATATCATTTTGAGTGCCACATATATACAGCCTGCTCTCCTCAGCCTATTCAGACACCAGTACTTGTATGCATTGATCATATTTTTCTTCTGTCTTATTACAGAATAGAAAAATATTCAGTTCCGAATGTTAAAATGGAGCATATTTTATTAAGTCTGAAAGCAGTAAATTATCTCTGCTTATGAAATGAGACTGAGCAATTTCTGCTGAACTCTTCCTGACTTGCCCCTTCACTGGAATACAGTGTTTTCTAATTTCTCAGAGGGCCCTTGTTCCATTAAGGGCAAGAACTGTTTTAAAGCAGTAATGAAAGCCATACGTAGCTGAAATTCAAGGAGGGGCAATGCCCTAAATTCTATTTCAGTAGCTCATCTAGAGCTATTTCCAGTTTTATGTTTATAAGAATGTCAATTAACCTAGAGACTAGGACACACATGGAAGAATAACAATGAAGTGGATATAATTTTAACACACTGAAGCTAGCTAGTTGAACCTAATACTTTACAGAAGCTTGATTTACATAAGAAGTTGGCCTGTGTTGCCTAATTTAGTTCTCAGCTTGGTGATTTAAATGCCCTTTCTTTTCAATGTTGTAAGAGTGCTGGTAGAAGTTGCAGAAACATTAGAACTAAAAATAAAGAAGGAAGAAATATTAACACACTGTAAGTATGTTAATATCAGCTTTATTTCTCTGACACTTTTCAGAATTGGTGATCATTTCGGTATGTATTTGGTGATAATAATAACAGGAATAATAAAAATGCCTTTAATTAAGGTGTAACTCTGCAATCCAGTATCAGTTCTGTCCCTTTTTTACCTATGCTGAAGTATGAGATTCACACAAAGCAGATATTAAACATGATGTTTTCTGTTACGAAAAGAACTCAACATCTGACCTACAAGTCTGGAAATGATGCTTTTGCAATTGTGGAAAGTTACCCTTTCAAGGTTAAAAAGAGTGATGGGTGCTGCAAGTGTTTTTAATTCCAATTCAGAGCAATGTTGTTACCTGAATTAAAAAAGGCCATGTATGTGAAATCTGCCTCCTTTGGGCAAAAAGTCATGCCTCACCAAGCAATACCTTTTAAGAGGTATTTTATAGTCAATATAAGATGTGAAGTCATCATGAAATAATGGTTGAGACTTGTCTATTTATTAAATATTACATATTTCTACATGTATTTTCCCCCCCACTTAAAATGTCATCACTTCTATTATTTTTTTTCTTCTTTTCCTCATTTATTGTATTAGTACTACGGGATGACTTCCGCCAGAACCCTACAGATGTCGTGGTGGCAGCTGGAGAGCCTGCCATACTGGAGTGTCAGCCACCTCGAGGGCATCCTGAGCCTACCATCTACTGGAAGAAGGATAAAGTCCGTATTGATGACAGGGAAGAGCGGATCAGTGTGAGTACAGCTCAGGGGGTTGTTGTCTATAAACACAGGGCCCACAGCTCAGTGCAGTAGAACTTAAAACTTTATAGCCTTTACCTTAGAGACTCATCATTACTTTTGCCTCTCTGAGCTTTCCCAAATGAGAGGGGAAGACTATTTGTTGCTTCTAGTTCTGTCTCTAACAAACTTGTTTGAGGGTTAGTTTGTATATCCGGTGTAATGGAGGTCCATTAAACAATAGATTTGGTCGTGTAAGGTG
>VYZS01004778.1:7203-54474 GCA_013400695.1 Neodrepanis coruscans | reverse complement strand
AAAAAAAAAAGAAGGCAGCTATTTATCAGCAGCTCTCATTGCTGTGGGATTGAGGGGCTCCATTCCCACTTCTGTCTGTAGCACCCAGAATCTCCCCATGTCCTGGCCCCTCTGGTAAGGGGTTTGAGTGTGCTTACTCAGGGGGATTTTTTCTAAGTCACTGGCAACTGAATTAAAGAGTAGTTTTCTTCTCCCCCTGCATCTTTATTCATCCTGTCCAGGTGTGTTTTATGAACAAATAGATCTGATTTAAGCCACATAATTGATATATCACTTTGAACATAATGCAGGCTTAAACAGCAATCAGCCTGATTGTCAGCACTCGGAGCCTTCCTGGACCTTGCTGGGAAAGCATTGGTTGGGTCTTAGGCTGGAAACACTTGGGGTTTATTTCACAAATATCTTACATTTGGCTCAAATTAACTGAACTGTGCTGTTCCACTAGTGGAAATCTGGAGTAATTCCTTTGAGTTTAGGTTTCTGAGGATGTACTTGGCCCTGCTCAGAGCAGCCGGGCTGCAGCCCCAGCTGAGCCCCAGTGCTTGCCCTCACTCTAACCCACTGATTAGGGAGACATGATGGAAGATCACTTTTTGCCTTTGTTATTTGATTTAGCCCATGAACTGCAAGCTGCAACAATTAGCTAAACCCCAAAATATCTTTGGTATTAAAATTGGACAAAAGGAATATAAAGAAGCATTTTGTGCTGCTGATGCATTGCCATTCACTACAAATCCCCTTGATAAATACCAGAACTACTTTGAATAATAGATACTTCTGGAAACCTTCCAGCTCACAAAATGAACTGGACCAAGTTGTAGCTATTACTCCATGTCCAGAGGCTGGAGTAGCAATCACTGTTCTCGCCACAACTTTGAGCAGACACCCAAATTTATCCATTTATTTACCTTTGTTAAATCTATGGATAATTAAACTAACTAGGCTGCTTGAAGGGATAACGCAACCCCAAGGATGCATGCTCTATTAAATATGGTTTAGAGAGAAGAGACCAGTTCTGACACCTTGCTGGCAGCTGGAAATGGAATGTGAGAGCATCCAAGACAGCCAAAACCTCACTGGTGTGTTGTGGCATGGTCTGTGTGTGTGTAGAAGTGGAGGGAAGGATGGATGGCTGAAGGTGCAAGGTAGAATGATCTAACTATTTTTTTTATTATTCACACTTGTCTTGTTGTTTTCGTATTCTGAAGGGTTCATGTTGTCACCAAGGGTTTTCATTAAAACAAACACCACACTAGTTATTCCCCATCACTAATGAGACCCCTGGCTGAGTGCCTGTAGGAACAGAAAGCACTTCCTCCACTGCACTCAATTGCCTAACAAATCCCATTTTTACAGTCCAGACTACTCCAAGTGTGAACAGTTTGGCTCCAAATGAATCCCCCCTCCCTGTTTCCAAGATGAAATAAGTAAAAGTGCCTCAGTTCCTTATAGTGTGGGCGCTCCTGGGGTGTGAGTGGTAATTCCTACACCGTCCTTCACACCCCTCTGCATCCTCATGGTACTGAACATCTCTAGAAGCAGCTTCAAAGAGCCCATGCAGGCACTTTCCCAGGTCTGCTCATCTAAGCCCAGCTGGTAGCAGGCAATACAAGAGCAAGGACTGTTTTTTATTTATCTGCAAATGCAAAGCACTGCAGTAACAGTGCACACACTGCTCTGTGCATTTATCTTCTGATGCTTTGATGTGGAAGGGCTGGGAAAGCCCCTGTGTGATGGGCAAGATGTTGGCTTGGCTTTTAATGGATGTCTGCACACAGGGTGCTAATGCTTCAGTGTCAATGGGATTAAAGATACTGGCTTTCCCTCAGAGACCTATGGATGAGAAGGTCATAAACTGAAGTCAGAGGCTGTTGCAGCTGGGATAAGGCTTCTCCTTGGTGTCCACTTTTGATGTCTTCGGTTGACTTATTGGCTAAAGCTTTTGCAGTCTGCCCTCCTGACCTGAAATGACCTTCTATAACATAAGTATGTGTGGCCAAGGGTGTGCTGTGGTTTCAAGTAGGAATTAATTTGCTGGAATCGAATGGCCCATGTTCAGGCAGGTCATGCTGGCCATGATGTTCCCTTCTGACTTTATAATCTCCCATCTAATCTGTTCATGCTGAATGAGAGGCAGATGCTTGCCATTGTGTTCCTGGACCAAAACTCAGGTCTCAAATGATTTCTTCAGCTTTCCAGCAGTGCATGGACACAGGGCTTGCCCCAACCAGCAACAGGAATCCCTCTGTCTGCTCCCTTTATAATCTCTGACATAAACATTTTATATTCTTTTTTAAAAAATAATCAGCAAAAACCCCCACTAATATACCTCAAAAAACCTTAGAAGCATCTGACGAGTATCTGGAAAGACTGAGGCTGATCAGAGTGGGTTAGCAGTCCTTTGGGCAAGGATTTTATTTATCATGTTTGTCCTCTGAATAACGATGTGCCAGACACAGTTACTGTGAGGAGGAAGAAGCAAGACTGATCCCCTGTGAACTCACAGGGCTGGCACAGCCCTCGCCTGGCTGCCAGAACTCCTTCCTCTGCCCAGCAAGGTCTTTCTGGGGAGATCATTTTGTTTCAGCTTTATTGAGCACTTGGAGATATGTGTTTAGTGAACAACTGCCCCAAGTCCTTCATTTGGAAGTTTGTTGGGGGGGGTTACTCTTTTAACAGTTCTCTCTGTGTTTCCCTCCTGGTCTGTACATTTTCCTTCTAGAGCAAAAAGGACCGCATGAAGGCCTGGGTACGGGCACGGCTCCCTGCCTGCTGCAAAGAGAGAGACTCCTGGTCCATCTACATCTTCGCCCCTCACTCGAGGTAAGGCAGGGCTCTCAGGCAGTGACAGTGTGCTGGGCACGGGTGCCCTCATTACGGTGGTTCACCAGCCTATTGTCCCAGATGGGTCTCTGTATGTCAGTCCGCAAAACTCCTCGCGTCTCCCCTGCCCCAGCATGACATCAGGGTCACACAGCAAACAGCTGCTGCCTGCAGAGAGCCCTGGCACAGGAGTGTACAGTAGAGACCCATAGCCCAGGGCATGGCTGAAGCTTCATTAGATTCATCATTTCCTTTGACGGTGATGCCAGTGCTCTGTTAGTTTTTCACTTGATGGAGCTTGGGTTTAGAACAAGGTGGAGAGGTGCTGCATTAAGCAGAAGAATCTGAATTTGCCCCTGCTGCACACTTACACCACAACAAGGGACACTCCTTGACTTCTTCAGCTTGCCTCTCATCTTCCCTTCCTCCCTCTCATAGAGTACACTCTCTCCTTACCTGCAGGCCACTGGCTCTGCCCTTCCCAAAGCCTGGCCATGCTGAGGCTATCTGGGCTCGCTGCTCTCCCCTGGACATGCACACACATGCAGTGAGGGTTTCCCATGTTCGAACCAGAGGGCTCTGGACAGCGTTCAGGTTCATTCATACAAAGATTAGAGAGATTTTCAGAAACAGACTTTGGGAAATGTAATACGGTATTATAAATCCTGGGTCAGTGTACAGCCATCTGTCACAATAAATAGCTTCTGTCCCTTTGTTCAATGTGTGCTCAACCCTTACGGGCTCTACTGGGAGTATTCCCTTCTTTATTTAAGCTAAACCTGAGCACGAGGAGCCAGGTAGGGGGTTGGATCCAAACCCGTCCGTGTGTCCGAATTGTGGAAGCAGATGCTTGAATCCAAATCACCCAAAACTCTCTACAAACACTACCAGGGCTTGAAATTTGTGTCCCAGTTATGTAGCTCAGATCCTTTTCTGTTCATACCCCAATCTACTTGCAGTGTGTGGCTCTGCCAGGGAGGGGATTGGGAGATTGGAGGCTCATCTGCTTTTCAAACAGAGGCCCAATTCCCTCACCATGCTGTGTGTTTCCCCAGCCAGTCGAGCATTAATAGCTAGTCTGTGCCTACTCTTTTTTTTTTCTTTCTCGGCAGATTCCGTCTGATGTGCAATAAAATCATCACTCACAAGATGTTTGATCATGTCGTCTTGGTGATCATTTTCCTGAACTGCATTACCATTGCCATGGAGCGACCCAAAATCGAGCCTCACAGTGCTGTGAGTTTCTGAGGTTAAGGTTTTCCTATGCTCCTCATGAAGCAAATACCTGTGGAGCCTGGACCCCACTACTGTGCACTTGGTCTCACTTTCTTTCTCTTTTTAAAATGGGAAGCTGCCAACACCCTCTGAGTATCCTTTGAATTAGTTATAATGACTCTCCCGATACCTACCCAGCCTCCTTTCAAAGCACAAGAGTAGAGCTTCTGGCCCACAATATATCCAATATCACATTTCTGGAAGTACGATCAAGGTTTTAACACATGACATAGCATGACATCTGTCTCAATTTCCTTCTCTGAGAAACCTTCAAACACTTTTTCTTTCTCAACACAATGTTCGCTTCTTCCATCTGTTCCCCACGGGCACGTATGCGTGGTGTGAAGGGAATGGGGGAAACTGTTCATTTCATACTCTTCTCTCCCCTTTGTGTATCAGCTTTGTTGTGACACTAGAAAAACTGAATTGATACAGGCACTGTAATGCCAGTTCCCTGAACTACTTTGTTTTAATACACTGCATAAGGGCTTCTCAAACCAGACGCTCACAGCACCAATATCCATCAATCAGGGGGCAGTATCATCCTATTGATTTTTTATTTTAGCATAGATTGGGGCTGAGATGCGCTGGGCTCCTGCTGATGTATCACACAAGACTGCTCATATTGCAATTGTAAAGAATCCTTGTTTGTTGATGTGGGCGTGCCAGGCTGTTCATTTTTGTGGATATTCAATGTAAGACCTCAAAACTGGAGTCTTGGCTGCTCTGTGCCTATTTTAAGCATTCCCTAGTAGTCCTCCTTACTCTAACAGTTTGCCCAGCAGTCCCTCCCCTGAATCCATTTTTTTATTTCCGTTACCATGCAGTCGTGGTGCACCAACTCACAGCTGCAAGAAGAGAGCAGGGCTCTCTGCCAGCCAATCTAGCAGGGAAAATCACCCTGATGCTCCCCAAATGGGGCACCGTGAGAACGACCCTTGAAATCCCAAATGTTTCTTTGGAGCCCCTTGTCCTCTGAAAGTCATGGCTTGCCCAGGCTGGCTCTGAAAGGAGCTGTAGTTACACAGGGATAGAGGAAATGAGGGTACACGTGAGTCCAAGGAGTCCACAGCAAAAACCTGTAGCACACAAACCCAGTGACATATAGGAGAGGAGGAGCAGATGTGGCATCCCCTGGCATTGCAAGAGTGCAGAGAGGAAAGGAGATGGACTAGTGTGATGTTCATCACCATCAGGTTATAACCAAGGAAAACAAAGCAGGTCATCCAGAGCTGGAGCTGACTGGATCATGGTCTGGGAGTCGCAGAGAAGAAGGGGGAGTGCAGGGAAGCCAGGAGGAGTGCACAGGCTGTGCTTTTGCTGATGGAGCTCTTGTCTGGAAACAGAGAGTTAGTTTAGGTTGAGTTGTTTAAAATAATTGTTCTTTGCTTCCCTGAGCTGTGGATTTTCTAACTGCTTCAAGCAAGTTCTCTTTCCCTGTCCCAGTTTCTGCTGGCTTATCAGAACAGGGGATTGCTACCCAGCATGTGCTCCCCACTGCAGAGTGCACGACATGGGCTGGGGAGATTATCCTTCAAAATAGCCATGTGCTTGCCAGGGAGGGATGCAATATCCTCAGTCTCTCCTCTGCACTATTGCTGTTTTATCTGCAGCTCCACAAGGTCCCTACACTCTCCTTCCTGCCCACTGCCTGCCCCCCTACAGCAGTCCTTTGTGTGGCAGTCAGCTAACAGCCAGAGATGTTTCCTATAACAGCTCATGCAACCACAGTGCAGGTCTAGGACCTAATTAATTATGGACCCGGTATGGAAACAAGCTACTGTGTGGTTTCTGAGTCACTTTCAGTAAATCATGATATGGCAAGCGAGAGAGTTGCCAAGGTGTTTTGTTTTGTTTAAATTGCATCTCATTTTGAGCAGGAGATCTGCATCTCTTATGGGACTGGTCTGTTGGGAGCAGCAGAAATAAATCCAAAATTGTTATTATCAGAACTGGGGCCAGTTCAGTTGTATNGTCCCAGTTTCTGCTGGCTTATCAGAACAGGGGATTGCTACCCAGCATGTGCTCCCCACTGCAGAGTGCACGACATGGGCTGGGGAGATTATCCTTCAAAATAGCCATGTGCTTGCCAGGGAGGGATGCAATATCCTCAGTCTCTCCTCTGCACTATTGCTGTTTTATCTGCAGCTCCACAAGGTCCCTACACTCTCCTTCCTGCCCACTGCCTGCCCCCCTACAGCAGTCCTTTGTGTGGCAGTCAGCTAACAGCCAGAGATGTTTCCTATAACAGCTCATGCAACCACAGTGCAGGTCTAGGACCTAATTAATTATGGACCCGGTATGGAAACAAGCTACTGTGTGGTTTCTGAGTCACTTTCAGTAAATCATGATATGGCAAGCGAGAGAGTTGCCAAGGTGTTTTGTTTTGTTTAAATTGCATCTCATTTTGAGCAGGAGATCTGCATCTCTTATGGGACTGGTCTGTTGGGAGCAGCAGAAATAAATCCAAAATTGTTATTATCAGAACTGGGGCCAGTTCAGTTGTATACACACATGTATACATGCACATGCATCATCTTTTCTCCAGCCTCCTCCTTCTGCTGTCTGTTTCACAATACAGGCAATCAGAGATTGTTCAGGGATTAGGGAAAAGTGTAATTTATTTAATGATCATCATTAAAAAGATAGGTTTCTGCTAACTACAGATAGGGAACCAGTCCATAGTCTCATCTGTAATCACTAGCTGCTATTGCTGAGCAGTGGCAGTGAGGATGGCATGGTGTGGTGGATAGCACAGGGGACTGGGAGATGAGGCTTTTGGGCTTCACTCCAGGTCTAGCCCATTGCTTTGGGCAAGAGAATCAACCTTTTCAGGGGCAGTTCTCAACTGGCATAAAACCCCAGAGCTTTGTTGGTTTCGCTGGAGCTGTGACAACTCATATCAGCTGTGTTTCAGCATCCCATGGGTCGTGCTGCCTCACAGCTCAGCCACTGTAATATTGACTTAATTTCTAGGAGAATTGGGAGCTCAGTGATATTTACACTGTGCAGTGACGTCTGCAGGTGAGGGGCAGGTAGAAATTCGTCAAGTATGTTTCAAGGGGAAAATATCTTCCTGTTTCTGCTGGGGAGGGGGGGAACTGGAGGCAAATGGGGGGGTTTTGGAGGCAGGTGCCGGCAGCTGGCCCTGTCCATGGTGCTGACACAGAGCCTGGCACTGATAGGGCTGAACCATTCGTGGTGGTATTGTCCAAATATTTGGATTTTTCTCCTCTTTGGGAGCAAACAGTCCGAGGCTTGTTTCAGCACAGAAGCTGGAGAACAGTTATCAACTGCCTAAATATGCATGGGGAATGTACAGCTGCAGAAAGCAAGCTATAAAACATTGTATCTCATTTTCCTTTTCATAGGAACGGATTTTCCTAACACTCTCCAACTACATCTTTACAGTCATCTTCCTGACTGAGATGACAGTTAAGGTAAATGAATTTGGAAGATAAGTGGGCCTGCACTGTATTAGTGATCTTTTATTATGATGGACTCACAAAACCCGTAGGTCTACCAGCTGCGAGCGAGGTCTGTATGTCCTCATCTGAATCATATTCAAATACCATCCACATGCCTTATTCTGAGCACGTTTTACATCAGAACAATTTCACTGAAGTTCCTCTTGATTTACACCATTATATGAGCAATGGGATCCTTCAATTCAGCAATACTTCCCTATTCAGCAAAGCTCTTGAGCACACGCTTAACTTCAACCATGCATGTAAGTCCTATTGTCTTCAACAACCAGTTGTCCTCAACAACCTAAGCCCTTGTGTGCTTTCCTGAGGAGGGAGAGACTTAAGCACGTTGAAACACTTTGCTGGATTTGAGGCAGAAAGCTCAGAAACCCATTGCTGTAGATCTCTTGTGTAATTCATAATCATCTCACTGAACAATTGCTCTTTCTTTGGAAAGTTTTTCTAGTTTCTTTATTTGCAAAGGTTCTACATGATTGCTTTGGGTCAGCCACTCTGAACCTTCTCTCCTTCAGTCTATAGGAATAAAATGTGATCCAATTTTTTTATGCCAAAGCTAAATGTATTAGGAACAGTTTAGGTAGGTTTGTCTGCATTAAAAGTACATCAGCTCTGAAGGACAACCTGGGAGATTTTGGCAGCAGTATAATTCTTTCAATAGAACACTTTGCTGGTTTGTCTAATTAGGCTTCTGTACTGGGAAGCAAATGGACTCAGAGACTTCTATCTGTAAATAATGCATTCTCAGCAGGTTGCTAAGTGGAACAAACATACTGGATGCAAAACTCATAATTTGTTGTTTGGTGTCCGGGCAGGTGGTGGCACTAGGCTTGTGTTTTGGGGAGAAAGCCTACTTGAAGAGCAGCTGGAACGTGCTGGATGGGGTGCTGGTTCTCATCTCGGTCATTGATATCCTGGTCTCAATGGTGTCAGACAGTGGCACAAAAATCCTGGGCATGCTGCGGGTGCTGAGACTGCTGAGGACACTGCGGCCCTTAAGGTAAGTAGAGGCTGAAGAAGATTCGGGAAATGTAGGATGTTTGTGCCAAAGTGGGGACTAAGCATCTGTCCAAGGGAAGGGACAGTGAGACAAGTGCACAGTGTCTGTCCCCGCTGTTATTCCAGCCTCCAGTGGCTCCGCAGACAATGAGTGCCCGCAGGTCCTGCTGAGCCACAGGGAGCTCTGGGTGTCGTTGTGTTTTGGGAGCAGCCCCAAGTGCAATAAACTGATCAATGCCTCTTTCGCTCATTAAAACACACATCCCCTGCTATTTGTGTTCTCATTTGCTCTGTGTAAAGTGCAGCTTAACAGCTTCTTCTCCCCCTTTCCTTCAGGCAGTCAATGGCTTTCGTAACAAAGAAGGAAATTAGTAGCAGGTGGCAGATCATTTTTAAGGAAGCAGAGGCTCAACTGTTGCTTAACCTAGAATGCAAAGAACCTTTTTTTCCCAGTTCCCCATTAATTTTACAGAGACATTTATTTTGAAAATTGCCAGACAAGATGAAAGCCATTGTCCTGCTACCTGGCAGCAGGCACTATCCCATGCTCCAGGGGCAGGCTCTCCTCCCATAAGAATTTGCTCAAGGACCAGCCTCGTCCAAACAGGCATCTGTTTGTGACCTGTACCCCAAGGCATGAAGGTTTCTCTCCATGCTAAATGCAGTCCCTCTTTAATGCTATTGTTACTGCTCTTGTTATGCAGCAGCTAATAAACCTTCCTGCTCAAAGCATCTTTGTGTGCCTGTCATATCTTACTTCTGCTTCCTTCATAAAAGGTTCACTTTCAGTCAGGATTTCCTCTTTCAGGACAGAAAAATAGGACCCTGCTTCTGACAGAAGATGTTGTTTTACTATTCCTGGGTGAATAATAAGTCTAAATAACAATGACTGTGCCTATATGTACATCTTTCAAATATTCTCAACAGCTATAAAAGACATTCTGTTCAATTCGGCTGTGTGTGTTGTGCCTGGTGAGTTTTAGGATGTGAGCTGCTTTTAATCATTTTTATTTGGACAGCTAGCACTGTTGGGGTGGTTCAGCTCCCTCACCATGTGAGTAGATTGTCTTCCTATGTGACTCCAATTTCGACTTTTCTCTCTTCATGTGTCCTCTGGTATCTCATGTCAACTGCTGTTTCTGGGGTAGTTTCTGCTCAGTTGCTGGTTGGGTAGATATGCTCTGCTCTGCTCTTCTGCTTTGGCTGATTTTTGACCTGTGTTAAGAAATCCTATAAAATAATCTGTTTACCTCTGGGTAAAAGAAGGATTGATTTCCCATCTCTGAACTGTGGAATGCAAGCTTCTCTTTTGATGTTTCATGGTTAAATTGGATCTAGAGGAGAACATTTGGGTTGTTCTGAGCCCTACTAGAGTCTGACCTGTCTGACCTGGTAAAAGCCCTGTATGCTTCTTTGTAGATCTATAGAACTGCCTGGCCAGAACCTGGGTCTTTTCTAACTGGAGCCTTTCTCTGTAGTCACCTATGTGCATGAAAAATCTGCAGTTATGGTGAATAATCCACTCAGTAATTGCAGGTTGGAGGAAGACCTACCATCTGGAGCATGTGCAGGATTAGGCTCTCCCATTGGTATTCCATTCCTGTTGGCATTTGATATGTTTTCTCAGGAGAGTATATGAATGTTTTCAGCCAACACGCTGGTTTCTACTACAAAGGAAACGTAAAAAAAGACAGCAACAAGCCCATTCCGTAAATATGTTCAGAATCAGTTCTGTTTCCCTGTAATTAGATTTGTAGGAAATGAAAAAGCAGCCATCAAACTGGGGGCTTTTCAGTAAGTCATAAATCTCAGCATGTGGAAACCCATCTGCCTCTGGGCTGCACATCTGGGCTGCCCTGAGCCTGCCCCTGCCCACAGCTGCCCGCTCTGCCTTTGCCGCAGGCTGCGGCGAGTGGCTCAGGGATCACACCGTCACTGCCTGGGATGTGCAGCTGGATCAACATGGGATGACAGCTGGGACAGGTGAACTGAGGTCTTTGCACGCTGTGGCTCCAGTTCCCGTGTCTGGGTGAAGGCTGAGCCAATGTTTTTCTTTTCCGGGAAGACGCAGGGCAAAGGCCAGGGGAAGTACTGCACCTCCAGCACAGAGGAGCAAGTGTGCCTCAGTTTCTGGAGACACTAAGGGACAAGGCTGCAAGGAGGAGACCCTCAATGAGAGAACAAGCCACAGCTGTGCATGTCACACAACTCAAGAGGAGGGACAGTCCTTGTCATCTCTGTATTGACTTTCCCACTTGATGGTCTGGAAAGGGGGGGTTCTTGCAAAAAATGTCCCTCATTCTGTCTCTGATTTTCTCTTGTGGAAATAACCACATTGCTTTAAACAGCACACAAGCCCAGGCATGAAAAAAAAACCTGGCTTGTGTGCCAATCACGGGGTTTTGATTGCATGATTGATTATCAGCCTCCAAATTGAATCCATGAGGATTCAAGCCCAGCTTTGTGACAAGAATTCCAAAAATAAATTCACAAAGGAGTGACATTTACAGATGTTTCCATGACCCTCTGATGTTTCAGCCAATAAAGTGATTGCTTATACAATAACATTCCTTCCTAATGCATTCAACCTGCTGTTGTTGGGATCAAGTGTTGTAGCTTAAGATACAAGAGAAATCAAAGATGAAAATGTATTCGGATTTAATGTGGGTGGACGTCAGTGCTGTTTTACTCTCTACAGAGCCTGGGCTTTGACTTCCAAAGCAGAGAGATAAATTATTTTCTTTCCATACCATTGCAGTATGAAATAATAATTTCATAGACTCTCTTGTATCTATAATATTACCCTTGCTAATTTTTTCTGATCTGTGGAGAAAGGTCTTCATTAACGTTGATCTGTTATTTCATCTAAGTGCTACTTCTTCTTAGAGCTCTGTTCAGGCTAGCAGGCTTAACGTTGGTAACAGTTCCTGCTGGGATGAGGCTGGCAGTGGGTTTGGAGCATCTCACACCAGGGGTTTAACAGCATTGGGAATGCTGAGACCAGCAAAACCAGGGGGAACTCAAGGGATTAACATTTCTTCGTGCTGAAAAAGAAAAAAGGTGGTCTCATTTTAATTTCCCCATTTGTCATATTCCTAATGCAGACTAGAATTGTGCTGGGTGGAACCCCAGCAGGCCTGTGGCTCTGACACAGCTGGATGGCTCCAAATCAGCCACATGCTTCAGCAATAAATTGCAGAAGTGTGGGTCAGATAATATGAATTTACAAGCCTGATATCAGCAGGACCTTGGGCAATACTGATGAGGTGTGGGGATGCTGTATGTTGACATATTGGAGGTGATACTAATAATCTGAAAAAGCTGAGAATTTCATTGGCACCTCTTAGAGAGTTATCAGACTCTCAGGAGAGTGGCAGGAGTCTTTGCACAGACTTGCCTTGATGCTGGATCAGGCCCTTAGTCTCTCCAAGGTCTCAAGGTTTCCATTAGTAAGAACTATTATTTTTCAAAATCTTTTCAGAGTGTTTCTCCCTGAAGGGCTGAAAACAGCATTGACATGAAGCTAAACTGGTGGCAGCTTTTACTCTAATGCATTCTCATTTGAGGAATTCCCTGGTTGATCAAAACACTGAAAGCAGGCAAAAGCTGTAGTTTTTCAGCCTTTTTTTCTCAACACACATGTGACTTTGCAAAGTCAGACAAGTAACCTCCTATTTTCTCTCTCAGCTGGATACCAAATAGTATCTCACAGGGGAAATCACTTTATTATTTCTAGAACAGTTTCTTAATAAGTGGTGGAGAAAATTATCAACCTTAAACTCTGGAGACTAAATTTCTTCCTTGTTCCCCAAAATGTAAGGATGCTCCAGTAGTTAAGACCACAGACCTTCAGTTTAGAAGACTCAACTTCTATTCCATCCTATGTGACAGTGGACAGAATACATGAGGCAGCATCGTTAAAGGCACAAATGTATCTAAATGCCCTTGAAATCACTGGAACTGAGTTGTCTTGAGTACTTCTGGGAACATGTCCTGCAGTCCTCCCATGCCTCAGTTTCCCATCTGTAGTGTGGCCAGCACTTTATGAGGGTAATATGTGAGGGGAGGCAAAGGAGCCAGAAGAGAGGTTCAGCCTCAGCCTGTCCAGCCCAAGGCTTGCTTTGTGTACTCAGACATGGCCCGTTAGGCTGCATTAAGCAGCTCATTGAATTGGGCACACTGACCTGCTCTCAGCTCCTCTGCTTGCTGGTCTCACCTCGGCTCTGAGCCCTGGTGCAGGTACAACATGGCAGCAACAGTGAGGGCCTCAGGTAGAGCAATATTTCTTTGGCTGATTCACATGGGCAGTTTTGGCAGCCCACACTGACCAGCCTCCACGCTGCTCATGAGGTCCACACTGCCACATGGGGCATTATAGCCTTCTGCTCCAACAGCCTTCTCACCCTCCAGCTCATTCCCTAAAACACTCAGATCTGAGCATTAGGAAAGCTGAGGTGTCCAAAATAGAGAGCCACAGCACCTACCTGGCAGAGATGCCCAGCATGAGGAATAGCTGCATCTGCTCTTTGTGTTTCACTGGTAAGGAAGTGGATAAAAATACCACCATCTGTTGTTTCTTTCTTAAAACGGTAACTGATGAGTTACCCTTGACATTTTGAGTAAATATTTAACTAGAAAAAATGGGAAAATAAGTTTTAGCTTTTCAGGATATTGTTTCAAGACAACAGTTTTGATAAGAGCTGGAGCCTCTGCACTGAGTGTTCCAGGTCACTCAGTTTGCCCCAAAGTTTGCAGGCTTTGGGGCAAGAGAGGGCTGGTGCAGGTAAGCTGTGGTCCCAGCTGAGGTCAGGCATGTTGGGAGTGTGGATGTGTCCATGGGGACCTCTACTGGGAGCACCATGCCCAGGAAGTGGGGAGAGAATGAGTACTTGGATCATGTCCAGGCAAAAAAACTCCAGCTGTGCTTTAGGTGGTGGAGCTGGACTTGGGGAGAAATGGGGGAGGTGATGAGAGAACTCCTATAGGAAAAGAGACACACAGGCAGAAACAAGAGGGCGTGGGAGTTTGTGGAGTGTTTGAGTTCCAGGTGTTTGAAGGAGACACCATCCAGCACCCAGAAGCACACAGGCACTTCCCTCTCCTGACTTTCACAGCAAACAGCCACTTCTGCCTTGGGAAAGCACAGTTGCTATGGCATCGGTACAAACTGATTTACAGCGCTAGTGAAATGCTTAATTCCAGTTGGCATCAAGAGGAAGGAGGCATGTAACCTCTTCAGATGCCTTTCTTGGTCCCTACCTTCAGGTCGATGAGCTTGAATACCTCATTCATCTTTCCCAGCATGGTGAGATGGCTCCTCTAAATCACACAAGACTTGTCCTTTCATTGCGACACTGTCCTTGAGAGTATAGTACAGTTTCTACTTTTTTCTTTTTCTGCTTGCTTCAGTCATGAAGTTCACATTATTCTTCCCCAACCTTCCAATATGATCTAATCTTCTGTTATGCAATTCTGTATGATACCAGACAGAAATTAGGTTAGCTGCCTGTGGTCCTGTCAGTGAAGTTTCACCTGGAGGACAACTCCAGTTCTTAGCTGAGGCTGTGCAGTGGGTATAGAGCAGAGACTGTGATGGTCTGAGGGGTAGCTCAGGTCTCTATATAGCAGCACTATAAGGACACATACAGATTTTTTTAAGATTAGAGTGGTGAGACACTGGCACAGGTTCCCCAGAGAGGTGGTAGATGCCCCATCCTTCAAAATATTCAAGGACAGGCTGGACAGCACTCACAGCACTCACAGCAAACTGATACAGTG
Source organism: Neodrepanis coruscans (assembly GCA_013400695.1). Taxonomy (NCBI): domain Eukaryota; kingdom Metazoa; phylum Chordata; class Aves; order Passeriformes; family Philepittidae; genus Neodrepanis; species Neodrepanis coruscans. The sequence continues at coordinate 40,114 of VYZS01004778.1, read as the reverse complement.
AAATGTGTTCCTGCTGGTCGCAAGGAGGTTGGACTTGATGACCTTTAAATGTCCTTTCCACCCCAAAGCATTCTGTGATTCTGTAATCACTACAAATGTGCCGACGGGTGTGTAAGAGTGGCTGCTCCATTTCATGGACTGAGACAGGGAAATCAAGAGCCTTGCCTAAATCTGTGCAGGAAGGGGCAATGAAAGGCCCTTTCTTTGCAGTCCTGGATGGGCTACAGACATAGAAGTCTATGTCTGTGGATGGCCCAAACAAAACAGCTGAATTTTCTAGTGTGGCTCCTCATGTGTGTTCTCCTCCTCCTCTTCAGTTATGCAAAGCTGTATGTGTAGGCAGAGACCCTTTCCCTCCAACACCTCTGTAGTCTCACAGGTCAATCTTCCAGAACTGCTTTTTCCATTATGATTTTTGAGTTATGTATCATTCTGAAAAAAATTTATTATTCTGTGTTCTCCATGTTTTCTACTTTGATAAGAGGCAAAACTGGACAGGAACAGGGCTAACAGCTTTTGTGCTTACTTACCCCTACAGAGTCATTAGTCGAGCCCAAGGACTGAAGCTGGTGGTGGAGACTCTCATGTCATCCCTAAAGCCCATTGGAAACATTGTGGTCATCTGCTGTGCCTTCTTCATAATCTTTGGGATCTTGGGAGTTCAGGTGAGTCCCCTGCAAGCCTCAGCACCCAACCTGAAGGCATAACAAGCCCCAGGTAGCCCACATCTGGGTATCTGTATCAATGGGCATAGTGCAAACCTTTCTGAACTGAAACAGGTCAGGTTGGATGGGGTGTCCCTGCTCATTGTAGGGGGCTGGGCTAGATGACTTATGAAGATCTCTCCCAACCCACCCATTTTTTGATTCTAGGATCTCCTTTCCATCTTTCTTCTGGTTATAAACCAATGGGGAAATAGAAACTCAAAGCTGAAATCTTTGGCTTGTAAACTCCAAATAGACCTTGACTTGGAGATTCATTCAGATTCTGACAGTTTGTGTAACTGAAAGGTTGCAGAAAGAGAGATTTCTGAGTCTGTTTCCTGCCAGCTCTGCTGGCAATATCCTCAGTCCCAGGAGTGCAGAAACCCAGGGGGAAAAGTGGCGGAGTTTCCAATGCAATTGGTTTCTCATTACCTGGGAAAAAGAGATTGCTTCATATAAATATTCTGACACAACACTTATTTGTTTTTGAACTTTATCTGATCTGTCACAGCCAGCTTTGGAAAGCAACTCTGGCTTTGTTTTGGAAAGGTGTCTTATATAATATTTTACACTAATATACTGTTTAAATAATAAATACAGCATTGAAAATAAACAGAGGAGGAAACGATGCCATCCATAACCACCTCAGCAGCAAGATTGGCTTAGCACAGTATTACAGCAACCATCCTTTATACTAAACAGATTCACAAAACTAAGCATATCCCATAAAACAATATAAGACTCAGACATGGGGAAATTTATGCCAAACAACAAAACTTGCAGTATGCTCTTTGAATTTCCTTCCTGCTAATTGCAATGCTTTCCCTGGTGACTTGCAGTCTTGTGTTAAATTGTCATGACTGTTGATGTGCTTTGGTGGTAGATACAAGCAAGACTGATCCTGTATTCAGGATGCAAAATTCTCAGTTAATATTTATGTCTAATTAGGTGTAACATGATTCCATAGCTATTTTCTATAAAAAGATGATCTCTCAAACTTAGATGGTTTTTCCATTTAAATATAAGCTGGGGATCAAACTAGAGGTCTTTAATGCTATTAAAATCCAGACATCAGAGTTCAAAACAGTATGTCCTCTTAGCAAGAGGTTGTAGGGCTGCCCACAAATGAATAGTCATTAATAAGACACAAGAAATAGGTGAAAAAAACCAAGTCCAGTAGGAAACAATCAGTCTTTTCCTTTTGGAAGTGCTAAAGTGTGAAACATTGACAGAGATTAGCATTTTTGTAAATTGAGCTTTGTATTTCCAAACTCTGTGAATAGCCCTGCCACTGCTCCCATCTGACTGACATTGCAGTCCAGCTCCTGGAGAAGTTATATTTACAGACAATATATTAAAAACATTTGTTTACTCTTCTGTTTAATTAAAACTTTTCTCTGCGAAGACCATATCTCCCCAGCCTGCCTTACTACAGATAGTGTTTCTCCATGGAAAGACCGGGGAATACTTCTCTTCTTACATCCAGAGCTTTTATGATTGCATTGAGCAGTGATTAATTTTGCATGCCTAGAGACCATCCTTCTGCTGTTGGTTTCAGAAGGAAACCCATGGAGTAATGCGTGGGTTTATCTTGTTCGCTATTATTTCTACTGATATTTGTCTAGAAAAACAGATCAAACCCCATCAGTGTCTCTTCTCTCTATACCCAGGTGGTGTTTTAAGGAGCCTGGAGAGCAGGTTGCCATTTTCTCTCCACCCCCAACAGTAATGTCAATAGCTTCTGTCAGCAAATAAAACTAGATTTGTTGGCTGTCTCCTGGGTTTTGATAGCATCCATCCTGCTAGCATCAATCACCATGTCAGAAGTAGTAATCATCCCCTGCCACTCTCTGTTCTGTGTGCAGGTCTAGAATTAAGCACGAGGAGGCTCCTGTTCCTTGTGCAGGTGTAAATCAGGAGCTGACTCCCCAGGAGTTGCATCTCTCCTGGCTTAGACCAAATGAAATAAACCTAAGATCAAGTATCCAGTGCTAGTTGGGCTTGGCTCCTTAAGCTCTGCACAAGGAATATTTTCAGTGACCCCTGCATGGTCTGCAGAGCCTTATGACAGCTGGAGCACAGCATCCAGGATCAGAGAGTGAAGCAGAACTGGTAGCAGTCCTAATTCAACAAGAGCCCAACGTCACCCTCAGGGACTCATCTCCTCTCTGAAGTGTTACCTTGTGACCTCAAAGAACAGAGCTTAGTTCATCACTGAGCCTCTTCAGTGCCACCTTTTCTCTGCTGACAGAGGGCCTCTGTTGCACTTCATTTGCCATTAACTGGTCTGAGAGTCACTGGAGTTGTTCCATGTGTGGTGAGAAGCTGTTATCTGGTCTGGACTATTAGCTGGGGCTACACTTGAGCTGGCAACCCAGAAGCAAAGACCTCTAGGCTAGTCTCAGATCACTGAACCAGACAACTTAATGCACGAGGTGGGTGTCCTAAACAATGTGAAATCATGCATTTGCTCATTAGGTGCTTATTATGCAGGCTGCTTACTCTCAATAATCTACATGAATAAGGCCAGTTCCCTTAACAACTCTGGTCAGCGTGGGCTGTGTGGAGAACCCTGGAGAAATGCCCATCACATGCTGAGAAATCCTGCAGACCCTGAACCCTGACAGTTCCTCTCTTCTTTGCGTGTTTTGCAGCTTTTCAAAGGCAAGTTTTTTGTCTGCCAGGGGGAGGACACCAGAAACATCACAAATAAATCGGATTGTACAGAAGCAAGCTACAAATGGGTCCGGCACAAGTATAATTTTGATAATCTCGGCCAGGTATTAATAGAACGGTAATCTGCTTCTTTGCTCCTTTACCTCCTTGACTTAAAACCTGTGCATTATTATCCCATGGGATTTTCTTACAGGGCACTGCCAGTTGCAGTAAATATTCAGTTCACATACACAGCACTTTGTCTCTGTAAATCCCAAAGGCAGTGTTTCCAAGCAGGCATACGCTTCTTTTTGGAACAGAACAAGCACATGTGGCTTTGTGGAGTACTTAATTGCTTCACTGCTACATAACAAACCAAATATATCTTGCAGAAGGGCTTGTCTAATAGAGCCGGACATTTTCAACTATCTCTGCAACACAGCCTTATTTTAGCAGCATGGTAAGGACTAATTAGTTGGGAGCAATAGAGACCTGGAGGGTGGAAATGAAGTTGCTTTTGTCTTCAGCACTGTGGTTTCTGAATTACTGTTCATTGATGAACCAGTCACTGGCATTGACAGGTTTTTGTTACCAAGAGAAATCTTGATCATCAAAGTGTCCCGTTATCAGACAGGTAATGACAATCTCAGGCAGGAAAGGGCAAAGAGGAGTAAGATGTTACAAGTAAAAGAGCTTTAGTGCAACCGTGCCTGACATTTTTTCCACGTGTTTCTAGGCCCTGATGTCTCTCTTTGTTCTGGCCTCCAAGGACGGGTGGGTGGATATCATGTACGATGGCTTGGATGCTGTAGGAGTCGACCAGCAGGTATGAGCTCTAGTGGAGCTGGAAGAAATGAGTTGTCAAAGGTCACATATTTTAGCTCTTATTTTGCAAAGAACTGTTAGCTTCCACAATCAAAAGGGGTTATGGGGTTAGGATCGAGGGAGGTGTTTAATCCAAGTCCTGGGACGTGACAAGGAGTTCATTGAAAAGTCTGGATTTGTACTCAACCTTTTCCCTACAGATTTTGGAACACGACTGGTGTAACTCATGTTAAGAGAACTTGACTGCATTTATCAAAGACTGGTTTAACTTTTTAAGAAATTCTTTTTTCACTTTTTTGACTTTCTAAGCAATCTCATTTCAGGAGAAAAGAACAGTTTTGTGTAGGTACAGGTTTTCAGTGAGGGACTTACAATAGCTGCAAACAATGCTGCAGAACTGAGGTAGTGCTTCTGTTCTCAAGATACTTTCTGTTTTGGGAGCATTCAGTTAAAATGTCTCAGAAGGCTCTGATTTCCGGGAAAAGGAGAGCACCCTGTGCTCCCTGGAAGGGGCACTCACAGGTTCTGTGAATGGCACAACTATGTAATTTTTTTCCCATTCTTTCTTTTGAGGTTCAGTTGAAATTTGCTTTCCTCCATTTTGCAGCCAGTCATGAACTACAACCCATGGATGCTCCTCTACTTCATCTCCTTCTTGCTGATTGTGGCATTCTTTGTCCTCAACATGTTCGTGGGGGTGGTGGTGGAGAATTTCCACAAGTGTCGGCAGCACCAGGAGGAAGAAGAAGCCAAGAGGCGGGAGGAGAAGAGGCTGCGCCGGCTGGAGAAAAAGAGAAGGAGTAAGGAGAAACAGATGGCTGGTCGGTAGTCTTTCCACATCTTTCTGAGTCCTGCTTGACCTTCCACACAATCCCCTCCTCCCTCCCCTCCCTGCCTCGTGTCTGGTGATCATTCTTCTCCCAAAAGCATGTCCAGCTATAAAATTTGCATGAAGGAAATAGTGTTGTTTTAGGCTGAGCAAGGAGCCATGGAAGCCTTTTTAATGGCTGCATGATTTGCAATGACCTTTCCATTGGAGGTTATTTAAATTAAAACATAGTAATAATCAGACCTGAAGCTTCTTGGATAGCAGAGCTCAGTGTTACACAAATAGTGACAACTGCAAAGATCAGCAGTGCTGGATGGCACCATAAATCTTCTGAGTCATGAGCACTGTTACTGATAACTGGATTCACTATTTGGTTTATTACAGCCTTGTAATGCCACAGTGATGCTACCTGTCCCATTTATCAAGCAGGTTTATTTATTGGCACAGTAGCACCACTGCTATTCGAGAGTGTAATAAAATAATGGAGCCATCTCATTCTAGTAATGCTTTAAAACTCCTTAGAGAAACATATCAATGCATTTACTTGAGAAATACAGATTAGAAAAAAAAATAGATGAGGAGAGTAACTAACTAGATAAAATAGCACTGGTGCAAATTGAACCCAACTCTGAACTGGATGTGCAAGTGTGCAGCCCTGCATAGGAAGGCTCTACAGGTGAAGGAGGGAAAGACCTCCACTCTGCCAGAAGTCTCCAACCTGAGATTTGTCTCTTAGTCTCGTTTTGTTTTATTGTAGCTGAATAAGTAAGAAGTTAGCCAGAGGCCACAGGTCAGAGGTTCTCTTCTTCTTGCATGCTCTCTTCTGACTGAACTTCCTCCATGTTCCCTTTGTGTCCGTGGCCTCGCACTTTCCCTTCCTAGTCAATCCGCCTGTTACTCTCTCCCTGTCCCCTTTCACATCTCTTCTGTATCTTTGACAGATTTCAGTACTGATTAAGAGGCTGTCTGATCAGATGCTTGTCCCCAAAGCTGGTAATATTAAGTCTGTTTTGTTTTTTTAATAGCCTAAGAGGTGTTCAATAGCTGTGACAGGCTTAACCTTGCAGCCATGTACCACAGCGCTGCCTCGGCCTCTCTTAGCGCAGCACTGACCCAACAATTTCCTTTGATCACCTCTTTCAGTCCCATGAGCTTCACAGGCTTTGTAACCACTAGGATGTATCACACCAGCCTCTGGACATCAAACTTGGGTTTATGCTGAGAGCCTGGCTTCCTCGCTGGTCAGTGGAAAGATGGAGGCTTCCCTCAAGAGCGGTGGAGGACACATTAGACTGTTCTCAGTTAAGTGGGATACAGATGGAAAGAGTCTTTTTTTTAGCTATTTGGTTGTTTTTTTTCCCCCATCAAGAAAATGCCTAGAAAGCTCTTTCAATTAGTCCAAATTCCCAAACACAGTTTCAGGCTGATGAGCTAGAAAAGATTTTTGAAGGTTGGATGGAAGGATTCCTATTTAAAGTTACAGTTTTGGAAAGCATACATTTCTGTAGAAGAAAAATAGATGTTTAGTTATTATTAATGACCTTATTTATAATGCTAGAGGCACTAGATGGAGAAAAGACGTAAGTCTGGGCAATTTCCCAGCGGGAAGGAATCACAAACCATCCTTGGAGATACAGTTATTCATTCAGTGCTATGAAATGCCTAATTAAAGAGGCAATAAACAGCTATTTTACTGAGGATCAAATATTGCTGAGTATTCAATTGCCATAAAAACCTTTCAAGAGCAAAGTATGAAGTCCTCCAAATCGCTTTAGAACAGTTTCCCCATTCGCATTCAGTGAAATGTTGGTTTTAATTGACCGTGTCCAGCTTTGCCCTCGGAGGCAACAGATGTCATTGATTAACTTCATTCTGCACAGTGGGAACTTGCAGAAGATACCAAGAATAGGGCTGTGATTGTGCCAGAAACTTCATGGTGGTTCCTTTCACCTGGGCTTCCTGGCTGACCCCAGATGCCCAAACCAACCTATGGATGTCAGAAGCAAACCAACATAGATATCTGACTGGTGGCAGGGTCGTTTTCGGTTGCAAAACTCTTCCAGTGCATTTATCCAATCAGATATCTGAAAAAACAGAAAAGCATGTGAGATCTCAGATCATGAGAAGTGGGCAGGTGCAGGAGTGGTTGCTGTAAGTTGTGCTGTTCCAGCAGGATGCGAACTAGGTCGTCCTTCAGAAGTGTCTTCTCCATCATCGTCAAGCGAGGGAGTTCTCAGGGATCTCTTGGGCTTCCACCAGTGCACATGGGAGAAGCACAAGAGCACTTCCTTTCTTATGTGTATCTGAGCCCACTCTCCACAAGGCACAAGGAGAGGATCCCACGAGGAAACCTTCCTGGTAGAGGCAATGGAGAGCCTGAGAACCATAGGGACCTCCGAAGGGGTTGGGAAGTCTTGCCGTGTGTCCTGCCGGGTGATTAATGCCGTTTCGTTCTTTTAGATCTAATGCTGGATGATGTATTAATGGAGAGCTCAGCCAGTGCAGTGCAAGGTACTGGGAAGTCGGCACGTCTCGTCCCACTTGAATGGCAGTGCTGTGTCACTAACGGCTGGCCACCGCGCTGTGAGGCATCCCACTAAACTGTGTGTGTGGTGCAAAGCTCGTTTGCTTACTTCATGGCACACGCATTTCATTCTGAGCTGCAGGTCTGCAGACCTAGCTCAGGACTGACACTTTCCAACCCTTAATTTACTCTTCAATCATGTTATGTTATTCAGTTGGGTTTTTTTCTGGTTTTCATTAAGACACTGTCAGACTTGTCATTATTTTTTTCCTCTTTTTTTTTTTTTTTTAAATTCTTTTAGGTTTTTGTTTCTTAGAGAATAATGACTGGACTGTGAAATGGGTCCTTTATTGTTGACTTTAGCTTTCCAGCCACCAGCTTAGGAGTCTGATAATTTGCAAGCATGTCCCTGGAAGGCAGACAGTCATGTTTAGGGACGATATTTCATTATTTCTCCAGCCTTTGCTCATTTGCTTCACAAACACAGTGATTCAGAGAGGCACAATATTTTTTCCAGGAGGGTAAAATTCAGTGTAGTGCAGAGCTTCAGCGTTTTAATGGGGAGCTCAACCCTCACTATGGACATAGAGTTTGATCATTGTGCTGCCCAACTTGTAAATTCTTTGTATTGATTTAGAGTTGTTCCATCCATAAGGCATCTTGTAAACTAAAAGAAATAAAGATGCCACCTCAAAGCCTTACCAGGTCCTGGTGGGGATGGATCAGCTGGGCTGAACACTGCTGGGGTCTGATCTGTTTCCCCTTAACCCATCGCTTTCCCCCTCTAACCCTTCTCCTTTTCCCAGCCCCCTTCCCAGGATGGTGCTCAGGGCTGCAAATCTGTCCCTTGCTCCTTTTATTTTTAGGAGAAGCTTTGATCCGGCAAGCATTTAGTGTAATTCATAAGTTAAGAATATTAGCCTGAATAATTAAAAAGGTGACAACACAGAAACAAATATAGCTGTAATTTTCGACAGAAATAATATGCTAGGAAAATTTTCCCATTAAAACTCTCACCTGTGCACAAGCTCCCACTGCTCGAGATGGGAGCAGGGCTCCATCCATCTCTTGTAGATTGCAGGGAGTTTTGATTAAATAAAAATTGCAAGGTGAGGGCTATTGGCTTTCACTGCAGAGATAACTCAAGGAGACAGAGGTTCTGCCTTATATTTCTAAGGCCTTGTTGGAAGTTATCACAACATGCTTTAATATATCCTGAATCTCCTTCCCGTTGCCATTCCTGATATTTTTATTTCTTTGCTGTCTTTCTTGCTGCTCTTGGTGAGCCTCCTGGCCTCTCCTGTGAAACAGGGGTAGCACAAGGCAGGGCTCTCACTGGCTTTGGGGCTCTGATTATTTTTCCTTCTTTTTATTTGATTTTGACTCCTTTCGTGGTCCTACAGAGTTAATCAAGGCTGTCTTATTTTGTGTTATTTTTAAGGCATTGAAGTAATTCCAAACCCCTCTGTTGTCCTATGCAGGCTCAGAAAGACTCTTAGAGTTTGCCTTTAAAACATGTGCAATTGTCAGGTCTGTGCTTTGTGTTTCCTTTTGTTGTCTTTTCTTTGGGTCCAATGGTAGTGAATGTGCCATGCCACTCTTCAGGCACTGGAGTGAGGGAATAGAAAGGTTTTATACCTCAGCCTAACCATTTGGAATTTAGGGAATCTGTCCCAGGTGCTGTAGCCAAACTTCCTGTGGTTCAATGAGGAATTTGGAGTTGTGACCTAAAGCTTCCCCACATCTCTGCACTTCCAGAGGGCTTCTTTTCTCTTTCTATGAAGACAAGATGGAATTGTGTGTGTGCGTGTGTGTGTGTGTATGTGCTGCTGCCTGGTGCTTAGTGAGATATTTTATAATTTAATTTTTTCCTTTTTTCTTCCCTCCAAGTCTACATTCTATCACAACTGGAATCTTCTCAGTGGAAATAATTTATCATTTTCCATTTCACCTTTTTTTTTTTTTAATAAATCCATTCAGTACAATAAAAGCCAAGTAAAACTCTGTGTTTAAATAAAAAAAATAAGTTCCTTCAGTGCAAACTACTTTTTAACCTAATAATATTCTTGATACAGTTTGTAAATCCAGCTGCGTCACAGTCTCATTGCTCACTGGTTTGCCACTGTCCTCCAGATATACTCAGACCTGCAAAGTAGTTAATTTGCTTATTATAGGAGAAGGAAGAAGCTGAAGGAGACAGTAATGGAATTGTCCCACTCTCGTGAATTCCAATTTCCTGTGCCCACGCACCTCCGGCTTGAAGCCACCTCAGGGAAAGTGGCAATTTCTCTCTTGACAGGACTATATTCAGAGGCAGACACTACTCAGAGATATTTTGGAGCTGCATACCCAGCTTGATTCCCCCCAAGAAAACAGAGTTAATGGGAAGAAAGTGGTCCCAGTCCCACTTCCCACTGTGCTGGCAGAGACCAGCCAAGCCCTGGGACCCCCTGGGAGCTGACAGTGGCACCTGTGGTGCTTCTCTGCTGGGAATTGATGTCGTTTCACAGGTGACATCCCACAGCTGTCAAAAAAAGAACAGCATGGGTTTTAATGCCCCAAACTCAGGCTGGGGTCACTGAACGTCAAGGGGACCTGGCCTGGGAGAAATTAGACAGGGATTAAGAATGTGAACCATTTATCCTGCAACAGCAATGGTAATTTTCTTTCCAAATTGGCAGAAAAGGACTGTGATGAGTTTGGGTACCCCAGGACACAGGCTGGGGATGCCATGCTCTGACTCCCAGCCCTCATCAAGGGGATCAGTATTCCTGTAGGATGATGCCAAGAGTTGAGCACATCTTGGGAAACAAGCTGAGTTGAGAGCCCATAGAAATGATAAGCTAAAGCGAAGTGCCCGCCCTGCCAGACACTGCTCTCATTGCTGGCAGAGTTGGTCCCCTTGGACCACCATCACTGAGGATGGAAGGGCAGGTGGGACTCACCCAGACCAGCTCCCAAATAGCTGCAGCATCCCCTTCCTGCCTGGATTAGGAGGAGATTTCTCGGGATCCACTGTCTGAGCTAAGTTTATCCTGTGTAATGATCTCCAGATTTGACCCATTTCTCCCTTTCCTGGCCTCCAGCCACAGTGAAGCAGCTTGATTTACACTCTGTTTACTAGCCTGATGTCTGATAGTGGGCTTTTGCTGTATTTCCCCATCTTTTCTCATTCTGCCAATTCTTCTTTGTTGGTTTGCTCTCCTCCTCCTCCTTTCTTTAACACCATGTGTGCCGGGAAGCCACGTTAACCTTTCCAGTAATAACCAAGACTAACCCAGAGCTCTTGTTGTTCTTGACACAGTGTATTGTAACAGTACAGTAATGTGGTGTTGTGTTAGTTGTGAAGTTCACCACCTGGAGTTTAACAGATGTCTGTATTTCCCAAGATGTTGGTATTGTTTAGCTCTTTATTGCAATAACTAAAAATGACACTGTGTGATAGGGGGCATGGGCTTTACTATACCAGAGGGCAACTATACCAGAGCTGCACCTAAATTCTCTGCAGAACTGCACAGGTCGGGTTAAAGAAATGGTATTTTTACAATAGTAAAACATGGTTTATCTGTTCAGAAAGTTCCCTGCCCACCTAGACACAGTGGGGGTTTATCCCCAGCCCTTGGGCAGCATGTCAGCCTGTGTGTGGGTACCCACGGTAGCATCCAAACTGCACTAAGATGCATGGCCAGCATGTGGAGACCGGGGAAGTGAGTGGTGGCATGATTTATAAGCAGGGTTGACAAATCCCCTCTTAACAAATTTAACGGGGAGGGATGAAACATTTATTGTTGGTAATTTTTGAAGGCTGCAAGGGCATCTGCAAGAGCAGCTTCCAGAGACATTTGTCTGTGGGAAGCTGGGAAAGGTGAAAAGGAAGTTTGGAGAAGGCAGTGTGGAGCGGGAGAAGACTTTGCAGATATCTGAACAATTAGCAACCCTGCTTATAAGGTCATGCACTGGCTAATCCAGGTGCAGGAGCCCTGCACAGGAGACACTTACAACCTTTCTCTAAATCCTTTCTCTGTTCTAACCACATCAGTGCTATTCTGTAGGATTTGGAATTACCTGTCAATCAGACCTGAGGAAAAAAAAAGTTGAATTTCCATGTAATTATTCATAAGTAAATCCATTGCAGGAAAAGGTAGAAACATTGACATTTTTCTTTTTGAATGTGAATTATACATAAATGTAGAAGAAGTAAGTGATCCAATTACGATGGTGTTTCTTTCTGAAATGATAAGTTGGTTCATAAAAATAGGTCCTATTCCTAACCTAATTGTATTCAAACATTTTAGTTAATTTGCTACTCATAATTTAGCATAATGTGATCGAGATATCTTGACTTTATGGAGATTTATGCAGATTCTGAGATATCTGACAAAGTCTTATGAGTGAGTCAGCAGCTACCAGTCTGCTTTTTTTTTTGTACGCACTCAATAGATTCAGCATGAAAATTAATTTTATAGACCTTTTTATCAATACTGTGCTTTAGCACTCAGGTGCAGATCACCTAAAGCCCAATGCAGATCAGAAAGTGAATATTAATACTGCCTTTCATTTGATGACACTGAAAGAGAACTTTGGGCCTTCCAAACCCCTACAGAATAAAACTGTTGAGTGATTTTTCTCTCTAGTCCCTGGGCAAGAAGGGAAAGGTCTGTCTCTATGAAAAAAAAAAAAAAAACTGAAGTAGAAAGCACATGAAACCGTTAAATCTATGGGTTCGATTGCAATGTCATTGACTATTGACAAAATGAACTCTATTTCCCAGCTAAATTTAATCTTCCAAAATTAGTTTTCCCCAAGGGCAACCCAAATCTGTGCTTCCTGGCTTTATTCTGCCCAACTTTTTTTCTTGGAATAATGTATCAAACTGTACATTTGCTCAGCAGCACTAAATATCAACCATGTAATTCTTACAGCTCAATAATTTTCATAACCAGTTGATCATCTAATTATGAAAGTAATATTATACTCTGACATATTCAAGACAGTCCTTTCCACTTCAATCTGCATTATAATGCCTCCTTGAAAATTGTACTGAATTATATACTCAGCCTTGGCGTTTTCTCATTGGAGATTAGGTGAATAAATGAGTTTATCTCTAGGAGCATTCAGGGTCTAAAGAGCACATGTCATCCCCGAGGCAGCTGAACACAAGAATGAGTTGAAATATGTACTTTGATATTCTTGTCTAAATGGAGGATCGTTATTTTCTGATCACTAAGCCTGACTGATCAGCTTTCCTTGGTGTTTTTATGGACTATTTTTCAGGGCTTTGACAGCCAAAGTGTTGAATTTTGTTCTCTCTACAGTTTATTGCGAAGAACTTAATATGCCTGAACGTCCTCTCTTTCAAAGATCACCACCAACTCAATGGCCTGTATTTTTAAGCCATTGTTAGTAACATCTGTCCCCAGCATCTGACCATTAATTGGGTTTTCAGATACTTTGGGGACGTTTAAGATCAGCAGAAACAAAAATTGTTGTTTTAATTTAAATTTAACTTAAATTTCCCTATAGGGAAAAATGTTCTTTAGCAGCACAATAGTTCCAGCTCACCTCATCCCTGATTCCACAAGGCTGAGTATAGTGCATGTCCCACTGAAGACATTTAATGGATGTAAGATGATGGGAGCCCTGCTGTGTATTAAAAATGGTAACATGCCAGCAAGAAAAAGAGGAAATAAAAAAGACAGCATGCTGCTGTAATCGATCTAGAATTTATCATCTCTGGAGTTGGAAAGTGAGGGTGCGTTGATTGCAGGAAGACGCAGAGAAATGACTTGACGTGCCTCTCCACTCTCCTCCTCCCTGCTGCAGAAGCACAGTGTAAGCCCTACTATTCGGATTATTCCCGCTTCCGCCTCCTGATCCACCAGATGTGTACCAGCCACTACCTGGATTTGTTCATCACCGGTGTGATTGGCCTCAATGTGATCACCATGGCCATGGAGCACTACCAGCAGCCAAAGGTACTGGGACAGCCCAGTGGGGACAGGCAGGGGGGATGTGCAGAGCCATGGTGGGATGTGCTGATGGGAAGAGATAAAGCCAGTTTTGCTGTTAGACCTTGGGAACTCCATTCACCATGTCTGACCTGTCCCTTTTCCCATGGAGTGTACCTGTCCTACAACTGGCTTCCAGCTCAATCCATGGCTTTTGGTACATGGATCCCATTGCACCTCTCCCTTCTAATTAAATGCAAGCAAACTGCTCTGAAAATGAGGATAGGAGCAGATTTGTTTGCTTTGCTAGATTAGGTCATCTTTGTTACCTTCCATTTTACTTAGGCTACCCCCTCCTAAAAAAAAAAAAGATAAAAAGAACAAAAGAATAGAAGAATTTGTGAAATTTTTCTTTTTGCAAAGTTCCTTCTAAACATCCAGTATCCCATAGGTCCCGATTTTCACAGGCATTGGATTCCATACTGGTCATTAAAACATATTTTAATATATTAGTGTGCTAAGTTCTTGGGTCTTTGTCATGCTGTGAAAATAAAAACAGCCTGTCCTGGGATGTCAAGTCCCTTGTGCATAAGAATGAAATGGAAATAGCTGCTTTTGCCATATAACTTGTACTTACTTTTATTAGCCCCTTTCAGAATGAATAAATATAACACACAATAGGAGGAAATATTCTTTAAGACTAGACAGGTCTTGAATACTTAATATAAAAAAGCCTCCAAACAACTAAAACATGCAAATGAGGGGGGGAAATATCCTCCAGCCTATCATAAAGAAGCCAGAAGTGAAAGGAAACAAGCTCAATTTATTTTTTCTGTTCAAGTCACCTTTAAATACCCTGGAAGGCTCATTGCATGATTCAGTCATTTGGTGATGAAAAAGGTTGTTGGCGAAGGAGCCTGGATTGGAGTCGCTCTAGTGCGTGTGTCTTACCGCAGTCACTTTACAGCTACATTTTCTCCTGTATTAGAAAAATGTTGGGCAGGCTTTTGTTTTTAATTTTCTTTAGGAAAACAACATTTTGCCTCTAAGCCTCTGGTATGCAGAGTCTGGGTAATAACTCCAAGCTTGGGCTGTGCTGGGGTGACAGCACAGTTAGAGCCGCACGCATCCTTAAGTGTTGCTGAATCGGGATCCCAAAATCACTCTGGTCTGGGTGATGGATGGCTGGGATCCCGAAGACACTTAAAGGCTAAATGTACCAGAGACCTTAATATCCAAAATAAAATTGCTTGATGTCTTGGTGCTGAAAGGGTTTGGTGGTAATATGCCCTGGGAAAGAGACCCCAGCCAGAGAGGCTGCGGCTGCTCATAGAGAGAGGGATGCACTGGGCATGAAGGTTATTGAAGTACATTTATCTGTTTTTGCCAGACAAATTTTTTTACTTGCTGCAGAGCCCAAGTGCTCTGCAGTATGGCAAGGAGGCTTGTTCAGAGCCATGGCTTCCCTTGGGCTTGTTTTTCTCAGGCAGGTGAAGTGTTTTTTGTCCGTGGATGCTTGAAGCTGAACTGCTCGAAGGCAGAGTGCATGGCTTAAACTCCTCCTGCTGTGGTTTCTTCCACTCAGGGATCAGCAAGTGTGGGTTTTGGTCTGAGACCACTCTGTTGCCATCTACTACATTCCTTACAGTGCCCTGGGCACAGTTATTATCATTCCATTTGCCAGCTGTGAGAAATTTAATGCATGTCACTTAAGAGGCCAGGGAGGTAGCTGTGACCACAGTGCTCCTTCATGAGCAAGGATTTTCAGGATGAAATCATCTCTGACAAGGCTTAATGCCTGTCTGTGCAAGAGTTGTCCCAGTCAGGATGCACCATGGATTGATGGCCAGGCTGTGACTTCTGCAAAGGGAAGGGGGGCAGAAGAAATCGCAAGGCACTTGCTTCTCCTGGCATGCCATCTCTCCCTCCTCCTTGCCAAAAGCTCAAGGTGAGGAGTAATGGCAGACTGTCACCAAGGAGTCATTTGGCCAGTGCTTGCATGAATGAGCAAGTGGGATGAAATTCAGCTTTCTGCTGAAAGGGAGTTTGTGCTGCTGACACCTGCAAATGCAGCAGGTCTTGCACACTGGGGTTGTGCCTTGGGTCTGTGTCAGCCCCTCCTGGGACTCTATCAGCTGGGCAGGGGCCAGGCAGAAAATGTACTCCCTGAAGCACTGTGACTTTTCTCTGGGACATTTGTCATTGGACAAATGACATTTTTATCTGTAGTTTGAAAATTATTGACTGATGACAGAAGAGTCAGCTTCACAAGCAGTAAAGCCCCTCTGCAGAGCTAAGATCTAACCCCAATCCCGTGTCCACATCCAGGTCCTTGACGAAGCCCTGAAGATTTGCAATTACATTTTCACCGTTATCTTTGTCCTGGAGTCTGTTTTCAAGCTTATCGCCTTCGGGTTTCGGCGCTTCTTCCAAGACAGGTAACAAAAGCTCCATCATGATGACGGGGACAGCAGCAGGTTCTGGTGACAGCTGCCCACATTTTGCATCCTAAATTCCCATGCTCTGCCCCGTGGTGTCAGTCTGACATGTATGAATGCTTTTTGGTGTGATTGGTTGAAAGCTGGGGAGGTGGAGGCTTGGGATGTGAGCCAGAGAAGGGATCAAGCATGCCAAGGAGTGGGATTGCTCCACTTTGGCCCTTGGCAGCAGATGAAACAGGGACCAGTCTCATACCAAACAGCTGGTTCTCATCTCACACCAGTTGCATGTCTACATAATCAGGAGTACCTGCTGAAGTGACAAAATTTATCTGGCCCTGAGTGGAAATGAAAAAGAAAAAGGACCTCTTTTTTTTGAAGATGGGAAGCAGTGGATGAAATTGTCCCTTTATCTAGATTTTCTTTCTCTTACCTCACAAATAGAAATTTTATGTCCTTGGTGAATCTTTCTCCTTCTATTTTTACCCTCTTCAATGTTAATACCAAGAGTGTGGCACTGGCCAAGGACATGAGCCCTTCAGCCACCAGTGGATGATTCCACTGCTCTCCCCAGATTTCATGTGTCCATGCTGGGATTATGCCTCTCTTTGGCCTGGCACGAATACTTGGGTTCTGTGATATTTGTTGCAAGGACTGGACATGGGGTCCTTGTCTTTCTGGGGCAGCTGTCATGCTGAGGTCCACAAATGTCATGTCTAGAAGTAGCTGGACAGATACCACAGTATCTCCCCTGAGATCTGCAGCCTCAGGGTAGAAAATTGCCCAGCTTTTGTTTCTCCTTCAAGGATATCTTTGGAATTGGCTGGTTTTCTAATGAGATGCATTAGTTATAACGATTTCATAACATAACTGCTTTTGTATAATACCCTCAGAAAAATGCTGCAGATTCATTTGAGTGCTCGAACCATTGAAATGACTGGAATTCATGTGAAACAAGCTACCTCCCCTTGCCAGCTTCTTAGTAGACGCTAAACTTCTTTTTGTGCTGTCTCCAGATGGAACCAATTAGATCTGGCAATCGTGCTGCTGTCTATCATGGGCATCACTTTGGAAGAGATTGAGGTGAACGCTTCGCTACCAATTAACCCCACTATTATCCGAATCATGAGGGTTCTCAGGATTGCTCGAGGTGAGAGGAATAAAGCAGAATTGACTTGCTGAGGTGCAAGGTCTCCATGAGGAGAGAGTTAAGCATTGGGAAACAGTCCTGGGGCACATCCCCATCATGATGTGCATAGTTCTGGCATCAACAGGCTGTAAACAAGTAAAAGAACAATGAGGGAAAATACTTACAAGGAGCCAAAAAGCTGAGCCAACTGACCATGTGTTTCTCTCTTGAGAGGACTTGAAGGCTGAGAGGTTAGAAATAAAAAAGTTGCTGTGGATGTAACTCCCAGAGAAGTACCTGGAAAAATTACGCCAGTCAAATCAAAGTCATCTCTAACAGGGATTAGAGAACACAAGCTTGAGTGCTTTGGCTTTAAAAGACAAGCATCTAATAAACTTAATTTCCCATGAGGCTTTACATCACACCACTCGGTGACAAAGCTTGTCTTGTCACTCTGCATCCATCTGTCCCCTCAGACATGTAACAACACGTACTTGAGTCAGGGAGCCAGCTTCTGCAGGGCCTGATTTTTCAGAACAGGGAGGTCTCAGGGCCAAATGATGAAGACATAAAATGTGAGTGCTCAGGCCCATAATGAAGGACTGCCAGGCCCTCCTGAGCATTACTGTGCTCTGAGGAAAATTGTTCTGACTACAGCCCTCATCTAAGCAAAGAAGGAATTGGAGGAGAAATTAAATGCTTCTATGTCTCAAGGAGTCGGGGGGGGGAATGGTTTTTCTGTGCATTGGATCCCTTTCAGAATTAAAAATACATGCGGTTTCCAGTTGAAAATGCAACCTTCTGGAAGAGATGTGTAAATCAGTTCCTCAGTGAATCATGTATGAAAGTGGGTAGCCTATGGAAGTGGGAAAGTAGCCCCAGGGCTGGCAAAATAACTGCTCACGATAACCAGAGGAAGATGAGTCCAACACTGATAAAGTGAGGAAAGGAAGCGCCAGGCAGAATGATAACACTTTCTCCAAGTCTCAGGATAGGTGATGCTGCTATTCACGGGATTTTGATAGTATCCAAGCAACAAGGAGCGATGTAAAAAGGCCAGGGACTGTAGCAGCTAATGGAGAACACTTGACATGATTTCACATTTCTCTTCCTATAATTTGTGGCTCCTGGGAGAGGGACTGAGTTTGTGCCTCCGTGTTAAAGCTGCCGTTACCATATTGCAAACGTGTTTTCCGCAGTGCTGAAGTTGCTGAAGATGGCTGTAGGGATGAGAGCCCTCTTGGACACCGTCATGCAAGCGCTGCCACAGGTACCCACTGCCATATCAAACCAGATCTCCTCTGGCCCACAGCTAATTTCCTATTGCAGAGGAATGCTAATCGTTTTATCTCTACTGTCATTAGAGAATCACATTTCCCTTCCGAAGCACAGTCTGAGATACAGTCCTCACACTGAGGTCATTTTTCCCCTGAAGCAATTTAAGTTTGGGATTAAAGAATACAGCAAGAAACAGGTCTGGAACGAAAAAATCAATGAATGTTCTTTTTTTGTGTTTCTTCCCCCCATTTCTTTTTCTCTTTTCAGGTGGGGAATCTGGGTCTTCTCTTCATGTTGTTGTTTTTCATATTTGCAGCTCTTGGAGTGGAGCTGTTTGGAGACCTTGGTGAGTCTTCCCATGCCAGTGGAAGGGGTGGGAGTGGTGTGTGAGTGGGGGGTCTCACAGCTGTTCTTGGTCCCACAGAATGTGATGACACACACCCCTGTGAGGGGCTGGGACGGCACGCCACATTCAGGAACTTTGGGATGGCCTTTCTAACTCTCTTCCGAGTATCCACAGGAGACAACTGGAATGGGATAATGAAGGTAAATGTTAAGATTTTGTTGACAAGGATATTCTATTCTAGACATGAAATTTGCCACATCTTCTCAGTTTTCTTCATGAAAGGAGAATCCATTGCAGCCAGGTGACCAGACAGCAGACCAAGGTCCATGCTGGAACCTCATCACATCCCTCCATCATTCTTTCCCTGTTTCCAGGACACACTGCGTGACTGTGACCAGGAGTCCACCTGTTACAACACTGTCATTTCACCCATCTACTTCGTCTCCTTCGTGCTGACGGCCCAATTCGTCCTGGTGAACGTGGTGATCGCTGTGCTCATGAAGCACTTAGAGGAGAGCAACAAGGAGGCAAAGGAGGAGGCAGAGCTAGAGGCAGAACTGGAGATGGAAATGAAGACAATCAGCCCTGGACAACACAGTCCCTCGGACATCTTTGCATGGACAGGCAGTGCTGGTGGAGAGAGACCTGAGAGTCCCCGAGGATGTACCAATCCCATGCAAATCAAGGTGGATTCTCAGCTCTCATTAGCCTACCATATGGTGAGAACCTTGGTTGGAGGGTGAAGAGGGCTTGACCTGCATATTTACTGGGGGAAGACATGCACGAGTTGATAATGAAGGAAAAGGTGTACCCTACGTCCTGGGTTTGTATTCCTCGCTGTCTGCTGAGTGAGTGTTACCTGGTGTGGGAGCTGATGCTCCAGGGAGGAGACCCCATCAGGTCTCCAGACCACCCTGATGCCTCTGTTCAGAGGTAGAGAGCTTTGTAATTTGTTCTGGAAGTGTGCCCAAGCCACCAAGTTCAGAGCTAGCTCCAAATTCGCTCTAATTCAGAGTTTTGACTGGTCCTTTGTGATAGCAAAATTATGAGCATAATGTGTTTGCTTTTCTAATACAGACCATGAACCACAACATAAAAGAGAAATAAAACTTGGCTAATCTTTGCTTCAGTATTAAATTTGTTTTATGTAACCTCAATTCAAAATCCATCCCCACAGTCAGGCTTGTAAGAAAAGATTCTTTTAATAATAGAATAATCCAGAGGAGTCTCAAACCTGAGCTCACCGGAGAAGGTGGCAGAACTCCCACCAGCAGGAGCAGTGCTGGAGTGGGACTGTAAATGTGGGAGCTGCTACAAGCTTCACCAAGTCCCCTTAAGCACATTTTTTGGATGAAGATTCAGTTTGAGGAATGAGAGGTGAGGTCAAGCCCCAGACAGGTCCTTTGGGAGGGCACTGAACTGGAATTACACAAGAAATGCGATTCAGCCTTTTTTTAGTCTTAGCTGATTGTAAATTGGGTTAAACTCTACACAGACCTCATTAGTTTTTATTACATCATGATTTCACAACAGCATGTCTTGGCCTCAGCCTGGGGTGGACTAATGAGTATTCTAATGCATGAAAAACTCATTTATGATCTTTAGTCCAAGGGTGAAAAAGAGTAAATCCCTGCTTAAGCTTTGTTTCAGTTCCTAAGCTACTGGAAATTTCTGGTGCCATTAGAGCCTCTGATGTCTGAGACAGAGTCCAAAGCTGCTCTTTGGCACAGAAAAAAGGAATTCAGGGCAATATGGGGAAATCCAGATTTACTACATCCTCTAGGAAGAAACAACACATCCCAACTGTTATTGTACATGTTGAGCTGAATACTGGCAGACTGTCCTCAGCCCTCTTGTCCTGCACCAGAACTGACAATGAGAAAAAAAAGAGAAAATGTAGAATTGCAAGACAGGTCAGTGAGAAGGATACCATCAGTCTGCAATCTGTTAAACCTGCCCTCTCTGAAGGTAGCCTAGGAAAGGCCTTATTATAGTCATAACCTCCAGAGTGTGTATCTTGCTCTTCCTCTCAAACAGAAGCCTCAAAAACCTCCAGGAGAATTTTTTCTGACTATTTATTCTGCAACCAAAATCTTCAGGACAAATCTGATGCTTGAGCACGACAGCAGAGGAATACAATTCCCAGGACATGACCCTGCAAGGACATGTGTTCAGCATGCTCTTTTGCTTGCCTATTCCTTGGGAATTTTGCACCTTGTGCTGTTTGACTGTAGCGATGATCCTCATCTCATTGTATGTAGTAGGCATTCCCCACATGGAAGGTGCACCCTGAAATTGCTCCCATGCTGCCTACAAAACCCAGACCCTGCTCTGTACAACCTCCCATTGTCCCAGCTATGGCCAGCTGGTTTGAAGTTGGCCAGGACAACTAAGGGACCTCAACCCATATCTGGCACATGAATTAGTCACCTGACGTGTGTCCATCTCGATCAGCTGCAGCTTTCATGGACACAGTGCTCAGCTTCTCTTCTAGTCGGGTTATGTTAATTTATGTGCCCTCTGGATGTGGGTTTAGGTGTCAAGTATTAGGTCCTCTGGCTCAAAAACGTGGATAACATAGAAGCATTACAGCAGTAGTGTCCTGTAAAAGTTCACAGCACTGAGTATGAAGATGCTTCTCTACTGGCCCCATGGTGCTGCTCAGATCCCAGGAGTGACCAGCTGTGTTTGCTGAGAGCAAGATTGTCCCCGAGGAGGGCCCCGAGCAGGAGCAGCTGCAGTCCTGGGGCAGCCGCCGTCGCCCCATGTCTAGTAATTCTAGTAATGTCTGAGAAAGCTGTCTCTGCTCACCGTGATATTACTGCACTGTTCTCTCTCCTCTCCTGCCTCACCTCTCCTGTCCCGTTGTTTCTGTTACTGCTGTTCTCCCTGAATGTTTCCACCTTTCCCCCCCCACCCCTTTCTCTTCTGTTTCCCCCCCTTTTTGTTCGCTGGGTTTGATGCACTGTCCTTTTTTCTCTCTGTCTCTGTCCCTCGCCTTTTTCTTCCTCTCTCTTTTTGGTTTGCCCTCTCTCTCTCTGCATGCTACACACCACTCCTCCTAGGAAAGGCACTTGTTTGATACCATATCACTGCTGATCCAGGAATCTCTGGAAGGAGAGCTGAAGCTGATGGACAACCTGTCAGGCTCTGTGTGCCATCATTATGCCCTCCCAGCTCCCGAATATTACAACTCTGAGAACCAGGTTAATATTCCTAATTTCCTGCAAAGTCTCCATCCAAACTCAATTTGATTGAGACCTTTAATAGCAAGTTAAATTTCTTTATGTAATACAGTCATAGGGATTTGAGACATAAGTTGGTTTTGATTTTTCTGTGGGAGTTGAGAAAATATCTTGGTTTATGATACTGTATATCAATGCAAGAGGAAGAGTACAGGCTCAGAGTTTCCCTCATCAACACAGTAAGAAGTTTTTTATTGGTATTTATAGTTCATGGGTGTTGGAGGGAAAACACACAAAATTCCATCTCCATCCTTCATGGGGGTTCTTGTGTTTGGCTTCTTGCCCTAAGCAGGGCTCCACAGCAACATCAGGGCACATCTGCAGAGCCTGGAGCACGGCATGAGGTTTTCCCAGAGCAGAGCTACTGGGTATCATGATATGATCTCTATGTTTTTTGCCTACTTATACTGCATGAAAATCCAGTTTTGAAGGATTTTCCTAAAGAGGCTTCTTGCAAATGGGTCACTGTAAACTAGATCCTCATCTCTGATTTAGATTGAATTTAGGAGGGGAGGCAGCCCTTAATGAGGCAGTTAAATAATTGTGTGCTCCAGTGCTTTCTTGAACAGGAGCTGGAATACTTGTTTAAAATTAGTTCATTTACTTCCTAGAATGAAATACCTACTTTCTCAAGTGTGTTGTTCTTTAGAGCAAATATTTTCCCTAAATCACAGCAGTGACCATAACAATAACTCAAGCATGCCTATTATTTCCTGCAGTTGAAATTGAGCAAATTCCATATTTCTTGATCTATTTTTCCCCCCTTTTCTGGCTAAAAATAGGAGAAGTTTTCTTATTAAATCAGTTTGCTTATTTATGAGCTCACTGACACTCTAAATTACCCAACTCGGTGGTTCATTAGGGGAAAGGAACAAGCTTAGGTAAAATGAAATCCTCCTGCAGATCTTTATATAGCAGGATAAGATGTCTCCCTCTGATTGTTCCGTATCGCATTCCAGAGTCTATTAAGCTATAGGAAGTGTTTGCTTCGAAGAATTGCCAGAGGAATAGAGACAGTAGCTTTGGCAGGGAAGGCAGAGGGTCAGTAGGAAACCCAGCAAGAGCTGGTCAAAAATTTTTTAACACAACATTTTTCACCAAAAAATTGCTGTTGCAGCAAAAAAAAAAAAAAAAAAAAAAAAAGTTTTGTTTTGACATTCTCATAATGAAAAAATATAGCATTCCAGTTTGCAATGTCTTTTTCTTTTAAAATTTAAGCTTTTTTTTCCACCTCTATAATTAAAACCCATATAAATCAGTTGAATGTTTCCAACAAAATGTTTTGACGGCTTCAAACTCAATTTTGGGTTTGGGGAGGCTGAAAGGGGGTGATGTTTTGTTTACATTTTGGCTTTTCTGTTCACACCATTTATCATGTTCTCAGGCAAGTCAGAAATTTAGAGCAGTGCTGGAACTTGCTGAAAGCAACCTGATTAATAGCAGCTCCCAGCGGGGCAGCTCCAGCAGGCAGGAGCTGCTGGGGTCCACCATGCTCCTGAACAGCCTTTTCCTGGCTCCAGTCAATGGATTCCTGTTAGGGATCGCTGTCCTTGGGCTGGCAGCCTTTGCAGTGGTGTTTTTTGGGGAGCCTCATATGAAATCAGGAGCTCCTCCAAAGCATCTCTCTCATCCGTTGCCAGCAGATGACTGTGCTAGAGGAGATATCAAAGCCAAGGTTAGATGAGAGGAGCCCGACCCTCTTACTTATCTCAGCTGAATTTTGAGCCTCTCCAGGCTCACTCATCACTGGGTTTGCTTCACCCCATGGATGCCATTTCTGAGAGTGAGAAAACCCAGCCTTTTGACAACGTCAGTGCAACAGATCTGGGCCTCTGTGGTTTCTCTTGGAAGATATATTGCTGCTGAAAGACTTTTCAAGCACAGAGGGTGGGGAAAAAAACCACACAGTGAGAAATGAAAAGAAAGCACCTGGGACTTATCCAGAGCAGGCGGCCCCTGTGAGCCTGAGCCAGGTCTGTAGGTTACTTGATGAAATTCTATCCAATTCATATCCATATTCTATCCAAATATGCCATGAGCACCAGCCTGAAACACATACCCAGAAAGGGGGTCTGGGGAGGGCTGAGCCCATTGCAAGGCAGATATCCCACCTTACAGTGCCGGGAAGCAGAGATGCTGCCCTGGGGGAGATGCAGCAGTCCCCTTTCCCCCCTTTTTTTCTCCAAAATCTGAAGTGACATTTCACATTTCTTATAAAAAGACCTCTGTGTCCAGGGAGAGAACTTTATCAGTATTTTGATAAAGATTTTGATTGATTGATTGAATGCCTTCAGTGGGGATGTGTTCATGCAGGACACATCATTATGGAGTTGATGTGACAGTGCAGTGCCTATTCCCAATGTGGGTTTGCTCAGCACTGGAGAAGGAGGGCTGAGGGGCATTTGAGGAGTTTATTGCAGAGGTTATTTCAGTAGGACAGTTATTGACAATTACTCAGGCAGTGGAGGCTCTTTAGCCAGCCAAAAAACCACTGAAGGCACCGGGACGGCATTCACTGACCAAAATCAAGTCTTAAGTTTCTCCCCGTCCCCATTTAGCCATTAGGAAGTTAATTGCAGTCCCACCTGCCTCTCAGAAAGGGAGAGGTATTGCACCCTCCCCAGGGCATGGGGAAAGGCACAATCTAAAACGGTTTTACTGTTGGGGAATCTTTGCAGACTTAACAAATTTAGCTTAGAGGCCAAGAAAGCAGCATGGTTATTGTAGGGGAATAACTTCAGAGAAATCAGAAAATCTTGAAGCCTCCTGTATTTGATCACAGCCAAGAGGATAAATCTCTCTAGTATGAAAGTAATATTACTTTTGCTTCTTCATGTAGACAGGAGAACAGCAAAATACAATGCTAGCATTAGTGTATGGTTTTAAACCCCCTCCCAGATCATTGGTAAGCACTTAAGTATGAATGTCCCACTCTTTTTTTCATTTCTTTGTTATATTTCATTCTTTAATGTTCTGTCCCTGGTAACAATGTGCATGATGTAGCTTCTCTCACTGCAGGGATATTGCTTTATTATCTAGAAGTATTTAGATTATGATACTTTCTTTTTTATTTTCTTTTCCAAAAGATTTGTGTCCTGGTTTCTTATGTTTAATCATCTCTCCCCTTTAGATCCCTCTAGCTGAGATGGAGGCTCTGTCTCTGACGTCAGATATTCTCTCTGAAAAGTCCTGGTCCTTAGCTCTGACGGATGACTCTTTTCCTGATGATACTAACACACACTTACTTAATGCTCTGGAAAGCAATGTACATACACTGGTCACTGTATAGTCTGATGTTTACAGGGTTCGAAATACTGCTCCCACCTCTCTACACCTGCCTAATGGCATTTTCAGTTCAAGCCCTTTCCCAAGTAGCACCAACCTTTCCCCTGCACAGGACATTGTCCTTAATGCCATTAGGTCCTGGGTTTTATCACTGTTGTTCTCAAACTTGGCTCGTTGTGTGGAATGAGTAGTTATTTCTATTTTTCCTTTGGTGTCTTATGTAAAAACAATGTGCTTTCTACAAGTAAAATAAATAGTAAAAGAAAGCTTTGGAAAGCGTCAAGGTTGAAATTCCCTCCCCATCTGAAACGAATCAGTGATGCTGCATGAAGAGACACCCATGAGCTAATGACTCATGTCCTCTGCTGAGGGGTCAGCTCCAACCCCTTGGTTTGTAATGGATTTTTGTCTTTATGAACACAGGCACCACAAGGCCTTTTTGCATGATTGGTGCCAGACTGTTTATTTTACAAATATCAGATGGGGATCTCTCTGAGTTGATGCTTGTTTTGGGAATTCTTTCTAGCAGCCACCCTGCTGGAAAAAGAAAAAAAGGAAAAAAGTTTGGACTATTTTGTGGTTTTTTGACTGAAATAACCAGTATTTTGAACCCTGCCTTAACCATCTCCTCTCTGAAACATTAGACATTTTTAGCTGTGTAGCAGTGAAGTGCTTTTTTTTTCTGCTGTACAACAGGCATAACTCCTTTCCCAACATTTTTGGATCATTCTTGTTTTCTTTGTTGTTGTTCATGTACCTGCCTTTGGATGTTTGTGTTGTTCATAAATTTTCTGCCATACTAGTTGAGTGTCATCCTAATTAGCATTTATTTGGGAAACATCTCTTAAACCGTGACAATATTTCCCATCATGCTTCATGGCATCATGTGCAAAAGATTTTGTGAACTACATTTAACTTCTTGTTCGAGATTTTTTTTGTTTCCAAATTAGTCTGGAGAGTTGGAGAGAGGAGAAAATCTTTTCTTTTTGAATCAGATTAGACAAACCTGTTTGAGAAGCATTGCAAAGTCTGAAGGGTATAGCCAGGAGATGTTTTTTCTCCCCCCCCTCCCAAAACAGCAAAACTAACTTGAACAAAGAATTCTGGGAATTTGTGTCAATACCAACAAAATGTTTGTTCAAATCAGTTGATCAAAATCCTGAAAAACTGAAAGCTTTCTTTGAAATCTCTTCTAAATGTAATATTCTTACACTTCATTTAGACACAGCTTTAGTTGAAAAATATCTCTGAATGTTTTATTTGACTCAAAATAGATTTGTATTGGGATTTTTTTTTTTTTTATTCAAGGAAAAATTGGATTTGATTTTCAGTCAAAGCAAAACAACACGTTTTTCAAAAATACCGATGTGCTCCCACTGCTCTGTGAGCTGGGCTGGGAAGATCATTTTGCAGCCATTTTAAATGGTTTTCATGAAGTTCAATCATGAGATTTCCCCCAAGATGATCTGAAAGTGGAAACAAGCCCAATGTGGTATTGGATCCTGTCAATGAACATAAGGGTTCATTACAAGTTGGGTTTGGATGGGATCTCAGATCTGAGGACCAAATGGGTTTGGGTTTGAGATCTCAAGTTGCAGACCATCTTTTCTGCTTTAAGCTAATGACAGCTAAACAGCATAAACTGTTCAGAACAGGAAGGCAGGGAGGGACAGAGAGGTTCCCAAACACAAAGTCTCAGCTTTACCAGCACAGGTTTTGCTCTTTCACTGAGCTGTATCAGGAGACAGCAGTCTCTCTTATCTAGACTGTATCCAAGCTATATCCAAATAGGCAGATTCCCAAGGACTGAAACAAATGCTGCATGACACTGCAGATCTGTTTCCTTCATTAAATTTACAAGTGATCGTCCTTTTTTTTTTTTCTTTTTTTCCCCTTTTCTTCTTTTTTCCTCATCTTTTTTCCTTTTTGTAAATTCCTTTTAATCTCATCATGTTTCTTGTGCAAATGAAATGCCATAGTGAAATTTTGGATTTATGACTGAAGGATAACATTAGGAAAAAAAACAACCCTCGGTGTTGATTTCAGAAAACCTGAAATTCACTAAGTGAAAGGAAAATTTGTCAGAAAATAAGATTTAAAGGTCTCCAAAAATGGTCAGCAAAATACCGTATCAGCCTACAGCTGGACAATCTTATTCTTGTGGTTTTCAACTGAGACCTTTTAAAGATAAAGTAATTCTTTAATTAGAAAGACCTGAGGAAGATGACTTCGCTTCCGTTTTTGTTAATAATGTCCAACACAATAAGACCCAAGAGCATTTCTGGGATGGAGAGATTTTCTTATGAAATCAGACTTGAATCCATTCAATATTGCCTCTGGGGCTGCCCATTCCAAAAGACTCTTTGGCTGTAAAAACTCTACAGTCAACATATATACAATAACCTTCACTTGCATTAGATCCCTTCTAATTAGAGAGTGACTTTCACCCTGAAGCAGTAGGTTTAGATATCCCTTTCAATAAAATGGGGTTAGTTATTCATTTTGTGAGAAGAAAAACCAATAAAATTTTGCTGGGAGCCAGAATAGAGAATATTTTTTGTACACTAGTTTTTGTATTTGGGTTTTATTTGTTTGTTCTTCTTTCTTTTATGGTTAGAAGAGGAAACTACTCACCTTTTCAAAATCCTTCCTTGCTGATGAGGGCACGTAGGGAGCAGAGGATCAAAGTAATGCCAAGCATGTGACCTTTGCTGGCCTTGAGGCATGATGCCCTCTTTGCATATCCCTGAAATAGTCATGGTTTATCCCTACAGTGTCGTTTCCTCTGTTTCTGTGGTTCATTGTGTGACAGTTTATTGACAATTCCAAAGGAGGGGGATAGCCCTGGTAGATCCATTCGTGCAACCTGTGCATCCTGACGATGTGCATGCCCATCGTGCCATACTGATTGCAATGGCTGTTGCTAGCGTTTCTGGGCACTTCTCCTCTTTCCCACTCCCTTGTGTCCTCTTTCCTCACTGTTTTTCTTCCCCTCAGGCTGATCTCCGCTCCAGAGATGACACGCTGGCCCTGTCTCCCAGCAAGGACTTGCTGAGCGTGAGAAAGCCTTCGGTGGGGCGCACCCACTCCCTGCCCAATGACAGCTACATGTTCCAGCCGCCGTATTCCAGCCCCTGCCCTGCCTCCCTGGGCGAGAGGAAGCCAGTGCATCACAAGTCCCAGTCAGGTACACACCTGTCAGCTGGGACAAGACCATGATTTTCCCATATAGCAAGAGTTGGGATTTTCCAGGCTCTTGTAGGTAGCAAATTGCCTTCGGTTTTCAGGGAGGTGTTGGTGTCCAGACCCGTGGAATGGCTTTGAAAAGACCCCCCACAACTTCAAAAGACCCTCCACAACTTAAAAAGTCCCTCTACAACTTGCAAAGTTCATCCACAATTTACAAGGTCCAGGCTGTTAAAGAAAACTCCTTTCCTCAGAATTTTTTGGCAGTGTGACAGTGGACTGCCTCAGTGCTGGTTGTCCTCTGCCTGGTTCCCTAAAGAAACAGTCCCTACAGCCTGGGGTCCATTTGCCCCACCTGAGCAATCTATAGCCCCAGAGAAATCCCAGCAGAAAAATATTTCTTCCTATCTGGTTTTTTGGGTTGTTTTTTTTTTTTTTTTTGCAGCAGTACCTGTTCTGGTAGGTTTTGGAAGCCCTATCTAGGAACATCTGTGAAAGATGGAAAAATGGTGTCCCTAAATGACTGTAAAATGAACATAAATGTGCTGAATTGGAGAGATCTCAATGAGAGATGAATGGAGAAATGAGAGACTGTAGAATTGCTCTTCCCAGTACACGTGGTTGGGATATACATCTTAGAGCTAAATTCAGAAATATTCTTAGGTACAGGATGTTGCAGGTACCAAAAGCTCTCTCTTCCCTGCACCTCTGTACCTGTCCTTGCAGCTGACTCCCAGTGCTTATCACTGTACCTCCTTCACTCTGTCTGCCAGGGGTTGCCTGTAGCTGGTATGTGAATGGAGCCACCAATTCATCTGTATGTGCCATCATTTTAGACATTTGTCACAGATAAGACAGAAAAATTTTTACAAGCGTTGTCATTTGAAAGCCTCTAAGCAGAACATAATTTCAGCACTGTTCAGAATGGTAGGAGATTTGAGCAGATTAGAAATAAGATGTTGAAATTTGCATAGTAATAAGAATTTGGATGAATAGCGACTGTTGAACAGTCGCAAAAAAAAAGAATGCAGGCACAAGGGAGGAAGATGAATCTGGAGTTGTGAGAAATCTCTGCCACAATACACAATTTTCAAGGTCAAGAGCTGTGCTTTGAAGAACTTGTTTGCACATATTGCAAACAGTGCATCTAAAATCCTGGTCCAATCTCACTGAAATCAATAGCAAATCTCCTGTTACTTTCAGTTGAGCCAGGATTTATGGTTCTCTGTAACAGTCAAGAAATTCCTGATCATACAAAAGAATCCTGTTTGCTATAGAGGGAGTTTCCAGTGCTTCATTTTTTACCCTTAATTGGGATGTATTTCATCTTTCTTGAACAAAAACTACATCAATTTGACCAGAAAGTGGGTAATTTCCAAGTCCTTTCTTTCTTCAAGATTTCACTTCCCAGTTCCAGCTTGGAGAACTGAATAGCCCCATCTAACAGCCCTGGCTGTGGTGGGGGCAGGCATTGCACCCTTGTAAATCCACAGGAAAAACTGTTCCACTGAGACGTAGGATTTTGGAAAGGTAAAGCTGATGTCTTATAACCACATTAAGCAATTAAACCTTTTATGTCTTTCTCCTTCTGGTGAAATTCCAGTTGACTTTAGTGGACCAAAGTGCTGGGAGGTGGGTGAGGTGCCCAAATTTTGACGTATGCATCATTGTCCTGTTCCACCTACAATGTCACTTCTTTTCAGGGTGGGAGAAGTCACCCCCACCTGTTTACAGTTTGTAATATTATAAAGTGCTGTGAAGATAGCAAAAGGTGCCAGGCGCCTCTAATAAATCACCACAACTGAGCCATAATATTTCAAGCTGAGAAGGTTTTGTTGTCAGAAACACTGGCACTTGCAGGAGGTATTTGTTTGAATACTCCTTCGTAATGGGGCTGTTGTTCTGGGAAAGATTCCAGGACAAATGAGATTCTCTGGGATGCAGTCCAGGTTAAATGAATTGTTTTGAAAAATGTTGAGCCTGTGTGTGGGGGGAGCACACAGAGTTTCAAACCTTTTAGAAGAAGTAGCCAGCAACCACAAAGGGTCAAGAAGAGGCTGGAGAGTATGTGTTTCCTTCTCCTGGGAGGCTTTGTAAAACCAGCCTTGAAAGCTGCCAGGTGCCATTCCCTTTCACTTCATTTCCATTGTGCACGCTGGTTTGGAGATCTCAGCAGTTGGTCTCTGTGTAGGCTCAGGCACAGAGACACCTTCTAGAACCTTTCAAAGTCAGATACTTGTGGTGCTCAGAGGTGAGGCTGCCTGCAAAGTTATTGGCCTTAAAGCAGGGATGTAGGAATTGCCAGTTCTGATGAACTTCTAGTTCCTGATCTTCTGTTCTTAACAGGAGCTAGTCCCAGTTGTATCAGGGGAAAATGCCAAGAAAAATGAAATAATAGACAATTCTGGAGTAATTTATTGATAGATGGTAGTTTTTTCCCAGTCGTGGAGAGCCAGCTGCTGAATTCAGTGGTTTTGCTATGCCTGTCTGATCCAAGGTACAACAGAGCAGTTTTCTCAGGGAGGTTATTGAGGTTGGGATACAGCCCCCAGATGAAAATGTCACATTTCTGTCTCTTTTCCCCCTCGCAAGGTTCAAAGGCATCAGTGCAGTCGCAGCCGGCGGACACGAGCTCTCTCCTGCAAATTCCAAAAGATCATTTTCACCACGTAAGAGCTCATGACCATTTGGTGGGGGAGAACAAGCCCCAGATTTCCCAGCAGGTGCACTCTCCTTCTGCTGAAAGGCTGCTCCGCAGACAGGTAAGCAGACTTATGATCATGGACTTGCTGAGGTTTTATTTTCATTTTATTTTCTTCCCCTGTTAACCCTGCTTTAAATTCAGGGAGGGATTCACAAAGAAACCTCTGGAGAACTGTAATTCTCCTACAGAAATAACAAAAAGGTTGATGAATTTTGATCTGAAAGCCATCCAGGAGTCTCCAAAGAATGTGCGTGATGAGTATCATCTCCTTTGGCAACATGCCTAAATGTTCTCCACATTGTTAGCACTTTATTTTTTTTCAATCCTCTTCATAAATGCAGCCAAATGCTCCCCAGGGGCTCGTTGGGGTTGAGGAACTAATTCTTAACTGCTGTGATTTTTTCAGTGCTTGAAAGGACACAGGGACTGCAGGGCTCCATCCCAGGCCACCATTCCTCTGACTCCCCTGGTTTCTTGAAAGGGGAGAAGTGTTTCATGGAAACTGGTTATCTCACATGCAAAAGCATCATGGAAAACATACTGGCTTTACAGTGAGAATTGAAAATTAAAATCTTTTTCCATCAGTTGCGAGCTTTTGAAAAGTTTGAGTATATGCAAAATAGGATACACATTTTATTTTGCAACCGGTTTTATCTCTGGTTTTTGCCTGGCATTGATTTAAATCCTGATTCAATCAAAGATCTAAGGGATTAATCAAAGATTCCAGTCTGGTTGATTGGAAGCATAAGTTTAAATTTATCTTTTTTTAGTAAAATGCTTAAACTTGTGCTTCACTCTCACATTTTTAAGCATATTTCATTGATTGTGCAGCTGGACCAGGACCAGAAGCACGTCTGATGCAAAAACTCTGCTTTCCTCAGTAGTTTCATGCCTGATTTTACATACACAAAGTGGATCAGTTCTATTTTTTCAAAAGCAATTTCTTTCCTGCATGAAAATATTCCCATTTCTTTCATCTTTTAATCAACATTGACAAATTAGACAGTTGATTCATTAAGCTCTAAAAATGAATGTGAAGTACCAAGGTTAACAATTACATTAGTCTGCAATATTAAATTGACATAAGAAATTCCTTGCATGTATTCATTTGCACGGGGCTGGCCAGCTACCCCAATCATAGCTAATGGGGAAACTAATTGATGTCATGATTCCAGTTCATAACCACTCTCTCTTGCTTTCTAATGAGTAACAGACCCATCCTTTTGAACTGATCTAGCCAGAATAAATTACCATGTTGGCCATCTTCTCCAGTCTAATTTTGTTCACATCTTTGACAGCTTCTTTTTCTAAACCTTTTCATATGTTTAAGTTATTTATTGCCCCCTCTCCTCTCCCTGCTCATGCAGTGACATGAGCATGGTCTTGAAGTGACAGTTCAGAGAGCAAAAAGCTTTGGGAGAGTGAGCAGATGTGATCTGTGAGAAAACACATGAGGGGTTGCCTTGGGCCTGCTCCTGAGCAGCGAGGAGCTCCCAGTGTGGCTAATGGGAGCAGTAAGGTTGCTCCTGGTGATGTTACTGTTACTGTTAATTGCAGTCTAGATGGCCAGATACTGGGAAACTTGGTCCTTAAAGAAGCAAAATTCCCTTTACAGCCACAACTTTTCTGCTTGCTCAGTTGCTCTCTGCTTGGCTCCTTTTTATTGCCACCACTAATTTCTCAATAGGACATCAAATGGCCCAGACTAGCACAGCATTTCAGTTTGCAGAATCCTTTTTTCCTTATTGCATATATTGCATGTAATTCTGATTTGTTTTCTTTTCTTTCTTTTCTTTCTTTCCCTTCCCCCCCCCC
>VYZS01004777.1:5351-18388 GCA_013400695.1 Neodrepanis coruscans | reverse complement strand
ACAGACTTGGGCACTGTGTTTTATTGTAAGAGGTTCTTGTACCACTCACAACAGAGAACTTGAGCATCTGTGGTAACTGAGCACTGCCCAGCAAGCAAAACCATCATTTAGCATTCAAGACATTTTAAATACTTATTTCTTTTTTTTATTGGAGAACACAAAACCCACAGTGTCCTTGTGTCAGGAATGGAGGGTGAGTTTCATGCTGGTTCTGTTTGAGAATGCCTTAAATATCCAGGCAATTTCATGGATCAGGGAAATCAACTCTGCATCTTAATGCAGGGCTCTTATTGCTGTGTCAAGTGAGCGACATTTCAAGATTTCCTTAGTATGTTTTATAGCCTTCTTTTCAAATGCTCTAGCTGCCTTAGTGGATGTATAGCATAGTGTAGAATAAATTTTCAAATTTACCTTTTACATGAGATTCAATCACAAGAAACTCCATGTATTCTGTACTCTGTAAAGGCTAAACAAATCAAGCTGGCAGGAGCATGAGGCAATTAATTTATCTATACAGACAAGATAATATTGCACAGCAAGTGTCTACTGCACAAACACATATGAACACATACTCTATTTTACAATAGTGTTGAAGTTTCCAGCAGCTCAGCACCTCTTCTGCTATCCACGAGTAAGTGCCTGTTTGCCAATTACAGGTTCACCTGAATAAATGAAAAAGAGAGGCTGATGGTGGCAGTATGGTTATACATGCAGAAACTTACTTTTATATACACACATTGCACTAATTATTTTACACTGAGAAGATTGTCTCATGATTATTTTTTGATGTAAATGTTTTTCTTTTCCAGGTGTTTTTTAATGCTGTGTTAAATCAATCCACCTGGTTTGCATTCCTTAGAAATCTTAACCTGAACTGTGGAGCCTAGGGTTCATGTAAGCCCCCAGCAGACTGCTCTTTCATCCTCTTTGTCTATTTAAGTCTTGACCTGAAGTACTGGACTTCAGGTTTGAGTCTTTAAATTTAATCAGATGGCATTGCAGACTGATTGCATTGGAAGGACTAAATTCACTAACTGCAGTACTTTTGATGCCTCAGCTTGCTTTCCCTGCAGACCAGCAGACATGAGTCCTTGCTTAATAGAGTATTGGAAACCCCCTTTTGATCTCTAAAAAGAACAAAAAAACCCTGGTGTTCGAGAAGTGCAAAGATTTTTTTTTATACTTCTAAACCAATCTAAAAATTCAAATAGAAAAAAACATGGAAGAAATGAATTTTTGAAAATCAGATTGTACTGAAACATGTGAAAAAATCATCTCATTTGCTTTACTCTTAAGAATGATGGTTCTGTCGAAAGCTTGTGGGATGTCCAAAAATGATTTGATGAAGTGCAGCAGTGTCTTGGAATTGCTCTGAGAAGCACACTAATACTATTTGGTTGAGACTATGTAATATTGTGGATAGGTAATTGGTACAGCAAATTCAGTAGTCTCAGAGCTGCTATGTCTGTTTTGAGCTTGTAATTTCCTTTCTATTTCAGTACTATATTTAGTTTGGGGTGGTTTGGGGTTAGTGATGTATATTTTCAAAGCTAGGATTATACTGCCCCTTACAGAGATGGAGAAGCAGCAGGAACATTCAGATACTTTCTGCCCTGTCCCTTAAAGCCTTTTGCTAGCTCTTTGTTTTCTACTCATTCTAAATAATAGTTCTTGCCCTTTCCTTCAGGGCTCTTTTCAGAATCTTTCTTATGTTGGTCTAATTCTCCATTCAGTCCCTTGGCCTGACTTATGTTTTCTATGATGCAAAATAAGTCCCAATTTTCTCTTTGCTTTGTCAGGTCCTTATTTCTGTTCACTACATGCAACATTTACCTTTTGATTGAACTATAAGCTTTCCAGGAAAAAAATCATATTGCTATTTTGTTTGCCATGCTTACAGTCCTGAGAGGCACTGGTAAATCTCTAAACCCTCCCCTAATACAAATAATATAGAGGACCTAGAATGGAAAGAGTTCTTTAGGCCCACATAATTTATACACATCAGTTCCTGTACTTCAAACATGGTAACAGTTGACAAAAGAAGAGATGTCTGTGTCCAGTATACACCCGTGGAAAGTTACAGATTTTTTTTTAAGACTGAAGGAGATGAAAGTGGGAATGTGGAAACAGCCTCATGATTGATGGACATGACACCACCCTAGCTGAGAATACCAAAGGCTCCAAGGCACTGATAAATTGAAATGATGACCTGGATAATGAAGTCTGATCTAGAAATACTGGGTTGTGAAGTTCCCTGAAGGGATGGGGATTGAAATTTTTGAAAGATTCTATTTAGCACTGAATTATGATGGTTCTGAATCAGGATGATTTGGAATTTCCAGTAGTGAATGTCATGACATGCTGTACTCCTGACTTGTAATACAATTCTCTGTTCCTGTAAAAGCAGCGAATAGTCTGTATGGACTAGAGTGTAAAAAACCCCAAACCAAGCAGGTTTAAAAATAGGCAAGTATAAATTAGGAAAGTGTATGAAATTTCCAAATATTTAAGTTGAAGAGTGGGAATGAAAAGGAAGATTTTACTATTCCACACTAGCAATTCTGCCTTTCTTTCCTGCCATATGGGTTTCTTAGATGAATGTTCTCCTTAGGTAGTTTAATTCCAAAAATATCCCCAGAGCTAGTCACAGATATTGACACTGTCTAAATTAAACTATAATAAGCAAGTAAGTGGGCTCAAATGCTTGTTTAAATTGCTTTAGTGTGCAGATATTAAAAGTCATGCAGCTCTGTTGGTCATATCCAGCATCCAGCTCTATCCTTGCTGGGCATGTTTCCCTTCAGCAGCAGAGCTGTGGAGCTCTCCCAAAGGTCAGTGGGTGAGAGCTCGACTGCAGAAATGCAGCCAACCTGCAAAGGCTTCATTCAGCCTGTGTGTGCCATGAAGGGTGTGTGCATTTCAGGAATGTCCATGGGAGCACAGTTCTGCCTGTCCCAGTCTCCAGCAGCCACATCATGTGTCAGCAGAGCCCTGAAAGTCCAGGATAGTGGTGGCTGTGCCAGCAGCTGGTCCAAGTGGAAAGCGAGCAGTCACCCCATGGTGCCATCCCTGCTCATGCTGGGACACTGCTTTGGGTTGCCCACAGTGACCTGACTGATTCCTCCAGGGAAGGGTTAAACACTGCCAGGGCTCCCCACACTCTGCCCTTCTGTGCAGCTCCAGGAGAGCCTGCTGCTGCTTTGATAAAAGATTTTTAAATATACTTCTATTTTTTTTCCTAGTATATGTTCAGATACTTACAGTTTTCATGACAGAAGAATCTTGAACAAATCAGTCATTCAGAAGGGTTTATTTGGGAGGTTGAAAGCTTTCCAATTTTTTTTTTACCTTCAATAAACAGAGTTACATTTCAAAATGGGAAAGTATTTCTAGCAGAAAGGTAGAAAATTTTTCCTCTGAAAATGATATAACAGGGTATTTGACAACAAAAACTTTGTGAAAACAAAGCCTCCTTTGGAAATACTTTCTGTTTTATTGAGTTGACATTTTGTGACCAAAAAACACTAATATAGGAAAGGGGTGTTGAGAAATCCATGACATGCTGCTCTTCATTTGCCCCACAATGACTGAGATTAGGATCAAAATTCCTATGTTTTAATTAGAAAGTATCTTTCACTTCTTTGTTCTCATGTTACAGCAATATGTTTTGCATTTAAAGCATTCTCTGTCTCAGAGTATGTACAATCAATCAAATGCCATTTTGAGTACAGGTCCTACAAATACCCTATTGTACTGGAAATGGAAAACCTCTTGAAATCCCAGACAATGCATGAGGTCTGAAGTCATTAATAGCACAGTCAAGGCCGTCTGATTAATTTTTGTGTGGTTAGTCTTTGAATTTCTTTCCAAGCTCCATCTCATTTATAATACTTTTTGTCAATCTCATATTTTATAAACCTCTTCCTTTAATAGGGAATGTTTGTGTGTTGTTTTTTGGTTGGGTTTTTTTTTTTTAATGGATTTTGTTGTGTTGGGCTTTTTTAAATTCAGATGTGTAACTTGCTGCTGTTCTTGCTGTGTTTTGTAGTAAGTGAAAATTCTCTATTAAGCAAGTGTTGCAAAGCTGGATTTCAGTTTAATACGTTTCTGACTAACTCTTTCTAAAAATTCATAAAATGCTTTATAACAAAATATTGTGTGTCTTTGCTCTGACTGCACGTGGTTTTGCATATTTGTCTTTGCATTTTTACCTACCAGGTACTGCTTTTCTGAAGAGCAGTGTAAAATTATCCCTATGCTGACCACAGATTAGAAGGGATGTCAAAGGGTCACGTGCAAAACAAACTTCTTTTCTTCTTGCCAATGTGTGCTTTCTATAAGCAGGCATTAACCCGCACTTAAACTGTTTTGTGGTCGAGTTTATTGGGCGTTCTTGCCCAAAGGCATTTTCAGTTGAGTGATCTGTGTTAAACTTTGGTGCCTCAGCTGTCTGACTGGATGCTGTGACATCCAGAGTCTCCCAGGGAAGGGCAGAATCACAGTGCTTTGCTCATGTCAGTGACCCAGTTTCAGGCAGACAAGTGGAACCCACTTATTAAGAGCCCTGGATGCCTTATCAATGCAATAATAAAGAAAATGTTGATTTGCCTTCATATATTTTTCCCTTAAAGTCACCTCTCCTTCTAAAAATGATAAAACTGTGTACTTTAAGCTGTCTCTGCAGCTGCCCAGGGAGCCTGCACCGCTTGAACGAGTTTAATTCTTAAAAATATCAACAAGCAAAGAGTGTATGTAATGTTTTTGCATGTGATAGCAAGGGAATGAAGGCCTCTCCTAGTGCCGTGTTCCTTTGTCACATGAAAGAGCAGGTGGTTACACTGTCCTGTAAGTTCTTGAAAGTCTAAGCACATCTGAAAGACAAGGATATCTGATCTAGTCCCTTTTAGTCTGTTCTGACAGCACCATGTTAGCCCATACAGGATTTTCTTTCTTTCTTAGATGGAAAAGCTTCTGCTTGAAATGATTTAGAAATAGAAAACTAAGGTTAAAATAATAGAATAAAACTTGCTCAGCAAGCTCCAGACAGGATGACAGGGTGAAATGGATGTAATATTTTTACTGTTAAAAAACAAAAGAAGTCAATAAATCTGTATACTGCAGAATGTTTCAGTTCATGCTCATTGCAAGCCAGGCTGGACAAGCCAAGATCTTCCTGCAAAATGAAGCAAAGCCCATCTCTCAAGCCTTATTTGCTACATCCCTCCTAAAAGCAGTTTGGGTGCCCACTGGCAAGACCACTCATACACGGGGTTACTGCTCATTCCCTAAAGCTAAGCTGTTGTTTTAAAGAATTTGAAATATGCCCTTAAAATCTAGGCTAGAGGAGTGTTAGTAAAAGACCCCTCCTCATTTGCTTAATGATAGGAAAAGCCCAGACTAGCTGGTGGTGGAGATATTGCTGGAATTGCTGTTTCTGAGGCTGAATGAGAAGGGAGCCAGAGACTCCTCTGTGTGCTCACCATTTCACATTTTCCTTTCACTTACATGCAGCACTGAGAGTAAAATCTTGCAGTTTCTGCAGTGCAACTTAGGTGGTGGTTTCCAAAGGCAGTATCCTGCTAGTGGTGTATTTCCAAGGTCTGGGACTCCACCTCACTCTGTTCTGTTCTGCTGTTTCAGTGACAGCTACTGAGCAAGGCTCTGCTGAATGTACAGTGCTGCTTTTCTAGTAAGTGAGGTGTAGCACTCCCTGAAGAGAGAGAAAAAAACGCAAATCTTCCCTTTTGCAGAAATCTGAGTGCCAGATGGATTGTGCATACATACAGGTATCAAATGTTAAGTGATGTCTTTAAAAAGAGAAAGGAATAATCATGAAACAAACTGACATGATTCTGACTTAAATGTAGGCAGTTACCTGGTAAAATCAGGGTAATAGGTTTGTCCTCTTCTCAGGTTTGGATCAAATAAAAGAAATCAACATCTATGGATGCTGCCAAGCAGTTTCTGGAGAGAAATTCTCTGGAGAGAAATTTGACTGGTACGTAACTTGCTAGTCAGGATTAAGATTTTTAAAATAAATTTTTCTGTGTCTGAATTAGCTGCTGCTGCTCATGATTTTCTTTCAATACATAACCACTCTTCAGCCCCTTGATTCTGAAGGAAAAAGATTATCATTGCAACTTCTGCATAGTGAATTCTATAAATAAAAGCATTTCTGAGTATTTTAGGAATGATGCCACAATTGACATAAATTGGGGAAAACCAAAATGAATCTTTCAGCAATTATGCTGTCCCCTTAACTGAGATTACACTCAGAAAATCTGAGTAAAGAGGCTTCAATTCTTTGCTTTAACATAGTTACCCTCTTCAGAGATAAATTGTCCACTTTCAGAGAGGAGAATTCACCTGTAATAATTGTCCAGCTATGTAATACATCTTGAAACTTACTTTTTTTATCATTAGGCTCACATACATGTTTTCTTTTCCATCACAGACTGCCTTTGTCTGAGGTCTAGGATGTCTCAGCTCTCCTTGGGAGTTCTCAGTCCCTTGCTAGGTAGAGCAAAACACTAATAATTCAATTTTACCAACGAAATTGTTGTGGCAAAAAAAGTGATTTAAAGAAGGGCCAAGTTATTTTCCCTGTTTTGTTGAGCAGATGAGGAGGATGGGATTGGTAGTATTTCCATCCTTCAGAGGCAGCGCGGAGTCACAGGGCACTGCCCTGCTCTGGCCATGCCAGGAGAGCTCACCTGTAGTCCTGACATTTTGATGTTACTCTGAGTTTTTCAGTTGCATCTTGTCTTGCTTCTGCCCTGAGCTTTCCTGTCTCACATCCCTTCCCCTGTGATCTGGGGCTTGGCTTTGTGCAGGGTGTGGAGGGGATCCTTTACTATGGCAGTCCCAGGGAGAAGGGCAGTTGCAAACAGGCTGGATTGTTGTGTGTGCTCAGCTCTAGGCTGAGGCTGCCTCTTCTTGTAGACTAAAATGAGGTGGAATCAGAACACATTTGTTTCTGCCTGTACCTGTATCCAAGGACCAGTGCCAAGTGCAGTGTGTCCATGCCATTTCTGCTCTAAATAAATCCTTCCCCATAGCACTTCAGAGCAAGGCTCTGCAACCAGGAGCAGGGGAAAGCTGTAGCCTGTGGGAAAGGCAGAAGATTGGAAACACATCCTGTGGTTGCTAGATTGTTCAGGTCTTGGGAAAGAGAAAAATGGTCTCTCCTCTTTTAATCTCCTATGTTATTGTCTCAGAAAAACCAAACCTTTTTCTTTTCTCTTCCATTTATACTTTTGTGAATTACCACCTTTGTTGCTACCATAAATTCTTCATTTCATGTTGTCTGCCTCGCATCCCTGATCTGAATTCTCTCTATGAGAGGCTGAAAGAATAATAAACTAGACCAGATGGAAAGTGTTCATGTGAATGATTGTCTTGATCTTACTTGTAAAGATGTTAAAATCTGTATAATTCCTCTGTCTGATTTAATGAATATTGAATTTCTCTGATTTCAATTAAAATTTTTAGTTTTTGAAGTAAAGATCATACCCAGCGGTAGCACTGGGGTTTTTTTTATGGACCTGTGAATGAACTTCATTAATTCTCCATTGAGAAAGTATAAAAAAATACTGTTATAATTTCTCACCTGGTATTTCAGCACACTTCAGCTGGAGAGGAGTTATCATTGGGAGGTGGTCAGTCTGCTCAGATTGAGGAGCAGATCAGTTCACATTGTATTTCATTAATGCTTTTCTTTTTTTGCAAATAAATTGTCTTTGCACTCAACAAAAGCCATTCTTTCAATTGTGGCCTTTTGGTGAAGCCACTCTGAATTATATTCAAAATTATTATCCAGCAGAATA
Source organism: Neodrepanis coruscans (assembly GCA_013400695.1). Lineage (NCBI taxonomy): Eukaryota > Metazoa > Chordata > Aves > Passeriformes > Philepittidae > Neodrepanis > Neodrepanis coruscans. The sequence goes on along the minus strand of VYZS01004777.1, from coordinate 10,562 downwards.
TGAATCTGTAACCTGTCTTCTATTGTCTGTGTCCCATGTAAGTAGAACAACCTTGGTCTCTGGGGCAAGATTATTCTCTGGTATAAATGGTTCAGTTCACCTGTGAAAACATGTGAACTAAATCAATGGAGCTTTTGCCACTTCTGTAGTAATATTTTTTATTTCATATAGTTTATAATTTAAGCCTATCATTATTAGTTATATGTACAACTCCAGTAATTCTGAATGCAAAATAGCATTTTGAGAAAATAATCTATGAAGCATAATCTGACATGTTTTTATTTTTTCTTTGAATGTCTTTCACTTCACCTGAAGAAGTTCAGTTATATAACTACCAAGTTAAAAAAAAAGAAAAAATACCAGAATTTATTAGGTTCTAATAAACTCCCCTCAGTGCATATCCATTTAGTATCTTTCATTAACATTAATGAGAATTATACATGAATCCTGGGGAGAATAGGCACTGTTGTTTTATTTCTTTTCCTTGTTTTCAATATTAAATCTGTCCCTGCATTCAGTTCTATAGGGCAGACATGCATTCCTGCTGCTCAGTTATTTGTTCTACTCAATATATACAGTTTGAGCACCTCCTTTTGCATAGTGAAGGTAGAAAGTTCATAAATTAAAACAAATCTAATAGAATTTGTGGACACACATAAAAATAAGGGATATGCAAATTAATGAATTCATAGATTGCTATTGATTACAACTAAGGCCTAATTAAATAATAAATTTTTCCCCATGCAATTACTTGTTTCATGTTATTAAATGATCAAATCCATAAGTACTTTGGAAGCTCAACCTCTTAGAATTAAATGAGGTGCTCAAGAGAGCAAAGTTGTGTTTTAGAGCAACAGAGAGGTAGGGTCTAGTTACATGGATTTATGATTTAATTTTCTGTGTAATCTAATTTAGTGTAACTATTGAGTTTCTAAAAAAATGAACTTTGATTAGATTTTGTTGACAAAAAAAGCATACAAAATGTAGGGTAGTTTATTCATTATCTGTTGCATATTGAGAGAAGTGAATCATGGATCTTTCTGTACCTTTAGGGGCCTTTTCCCCCATTTCCTATGCTTTTAGCTGTATTCCATAGCAGTCAGCCATCGTTCAGAGCCCATCCAGGTGTAGTACATTACAAAACTCATTTCTGTGGGAAAATTAATTCATTTTGTATAAATAACAGCTTCATCACTCCTCATTTCTGAGGTAGACATCAATATTTCATAGTATTAAGTATGTGTTCCAGAGAAAAGCGGTATTGGAGAAGGAAAGTAAGCAAATAAAGCTCTTCAGTTTGACATACTTTTACTTAATTGGGAGGTTTAAGAGCAGATCATGGGAGCAGGAAATGAGTCTTTCAGCTAATTCCCTTTTGCATAAAAAATGCTGTGCGCCAAAGCCACTGCTGTCCTGGATGAGGGAACTCCTTGGGTGTAATTCCTCAGCACAGCACTGTGCAGCAGCAGTGTCCCGGCGGCATCTGGGGCACCAGTGCTGCCTTCCTGGTTGGCTTTATAACAGCAGATTTCAGGACAAGGAATGGGATCTCATTCATTGGCTTTAGGGATGTGCTTTGCTTGTGTTTGCTGGGCTTGCCTGGCAGCAGACTGAAGTGGGGAGAGATTGCTTGCTCTATTGTGGGTAGCGCTGAACATACCTGTGCAGAACTCTGCACACCTGTACAGACCTGGGTATGTTTAGCTGTCATTGTGCCATCATGGGGAAGGAACGTGCTGTTCCTGAGCTGTCTCACTGCAGTGGGCTAGGGGAAGGACTTAGGAGAGGACAAGGCCTTGAGCAGAGCTCTGTTCCAGGTTGGCTTTATTTGATGGATCACCTTTGTGTGATGCCCTGAAGACTTTTGCTTGAAGTTGCACAGCCTGGCTTTCCCGTGCCTGAAGCCAAGCTGGTGCCTTTGTGAAGCAGTGCCAGGACAGTGATGGCTCATGCCAGTGATGGCCCTGGCTGAGAGGAATGACCCTTTGGGGGAGTGACCTTTTAGGGATACACGGCTTCACTCAGAACTCTCGGAGCTCAGCTCAAGGATTCAGCACTCTGGGGACTTTGAATAAGTTCTACATTAGAAGAGCCAACTGTGTCCTTTCTTTAGAATTGGAAAGGTTGCCTTTGATTGTTTGTTACACATTTTTTAAACCCCTCTTCTTTCTCTTTTCTTATAACTAACATGTTCAGTTTCTATATGAATTCTTTCTCTTTGTTGAACACCTGGACACATAAGCAAAAAAGTTGTTCTTTACTTGCTTGCCTGGGTGACTCTATAATTAGCAGCAGATTGCAATGAACGACATCCTGTTCCTTAATGGTTAGGGCTGTGTTTTGCTTACGTTGGGTTGACTTGACCTCAGGAGGTCTGGGCTGGCAAACAGATGTCAGCTTTGTTCAGCAAAATATCCTCTGGTCACTCCAGTAAAGTAGGATAGATGTGTGTGGAAGTGAAAGGCAGAATATTTGCAGTAACTGCTGAGAGAAACTTGCAAACAAATTTCAATAAGCAGACAAAGACAGGTTGCAAACCCTATTGGGAAATGATAAATTACTGTTAAATGTTATAATTATCCCATGACATTTAGGACTGAAACTTAACTAAATTCTGCTGAAAACTTAAAAAATAATGGAGAGAGGTAATATGATTTAATAAATTAAGCAGAGCAAGTTAAAAAATTAGAACACAACAGAAAATTAATATTTATCTTTTACCAGTAGGTAACAGACTTCGTTAAAAATTGTCTGAAAGCTAAGAAGAGTTTGTTAGACAAATTATAATTTTAATTGCAGACATAATTGATTATACACAGCATGCTCATTAGGTTAAGGGAGAATATGAGGCAACTCTCAAGGTCATTACAGTAATAGATATTGTAGGCATGTAATTTGCGATAAGCTGCTTCGCGAACGTCTAATTGCTCATTCATGGCAGTGTGTCTGGCACTTTTACTCCCCAAACACCTCTTTGTCCAATTTATTTAACACCCCTTAATATTCCAGGGTCAAATTTACTACAGCAGGCATCAAGCAGTGAATTTTCAACCTCCAAATTATTACACCACTTCACCCTTTTTTTGTGCCTCAAAGACAGAGCCTGCATTACTAAAAGTTAGTGGTCTGGCACTAAGCAGGGAACATCACAAACAGAAATACTCACCCACAGAGACAAGCTAGAATTTCTCATGGAAAACAGCTGTTCTCTGCCCTCCCCAATGGCAGTTATACATTGCAGTAGGATGCCAAAAGAGATGTTCTATTTTTTTAAATGGACTAATTAATCAGAACTTTGTCTTTGTATTGTTCCTTGGAAAAGCATACAATATGAGTGTTTTGTTAACCCTTTCATTATTATTTAATTTCAGTGATTTGACACAAAGTCATTAATATTTGCTGTCTCCTGGGCTGAAAATCGATTGGAATGTCACTTCTGAGTTTTTACAACTAGACAAAATAGAAAGAACCACTTACAATGTATATCAACGATAAGTAACAACTGCGACTCACTTTAATGATGCTTTATATTCTTAGGCCTCACTGAATGAATCACTGTCCTTATTGCTGACATGAAAATAGCTGAAGTTACTTGTCCAGGGCCAGGCAACAGCACCAGGGTGGCACTGGAAATTGAAGCCAGAGGTGCAAGTTGAATAATTTTCTGCCTACTCTCTTCAGTTATTCCATCTTAACCCAGGATCAAACAGTTCAGATTTATTAATAAGTGCCATAACATTATGTAGCATTGTAGAGTGGGGGCTGAGGTAAGACAACCAAAGTAATTTCTTTTTGGGAAGTTTGATTGAGTCTGAAGGGTAAGGGAATAATGTGACTTTTCATTAAAATATCTTTGGCTGTATTACAGGAATCAAGGGTTTTGCTTAGGATTTGCTTTTCTGTTTCTTAATAAATAAAAATTCTGGCTCTCAGAGCAGCATAACTTTCCTTTATAATAATTACTTTACTTGCAATAAATTATTTTCACTTGACATGACATTATCCATAATTATCTCTTTATTGCTGAAAAATGCAATAGGTACAGCTATAGATATTTATTATATTCTAAATGAATTCTAGTATAATTTCAAAGCTTTATTAATATTTTTTGAAGGTTCAAAACTTTGAAGTCCATTTTTGAAAAGTGATTTTATCTAAAAGTGTCTAGCTGTACTTAGTTTTTGGTACTACCATTTTGCTCTTTAAAGAATTGTCCATAATGACTTGCAAAGCCTCTCCTTTGCAATATACAAATCACTGTGTTGACTCACTGATTGATAGTGCCAAAAAAACCCATGTTCACCAGTAAGTATCAATCCCTTTAACTACTGTGTAGATTGACCTGCCCCAAAAAATTGTTATGCAAACACACTGCCATCTGTTGTGTAGTTATTTTTCAGTAGCAGAACATAAACTGGAGATACGTCAAAGTAATTTACTAACTCAGCAAATGTAAAATGAGACTTGGTAAATATAGTGTGTTCCATGGAGTTTTATTAGTCGTTGTTATCTGCAAACATATAACAGCGATACCCATCTTCTGCAAGTCCAGCTTGTTTTGTTTCATCCATCAAATGCTGATGCCAGAGCTAGTTATGAGCAACATGATGTGATTTATAATAATTAATTTTAAAATAAGAATTTAAAGAATTCTCTGGTTGATACAAAGCCCACTAAAAATTCTGGGAAGATCCAAGCAATTTATAATAATGTCAGTAAGTTGTAAGCATCTTCATTTAATGAGTTCAGAGTGTCCATTCACATTTATACTGGTGGTTGTGCTACCTGCTCAAGAAACTATATGGATTTATCACACACGTCAGCAGTCAAGCTAATAGTACCTAAATAAAACAGATACCTCCTAGAAGTAGATGCTGTTTTTTAATTAGAGAATTACATTAAACTCAACAAAATAGTGAAAAAAATTATTAGTTGCAAGCTTGTTCTGAAAGTGCAGTTCACAAAATGGCGTTTAGACATCCTGATAATTAATGAAGAGGTTTCAAATGAAGCATTTTCCAGTATCCTATCTCTTTGCTAATTTCCATTTTTTTAATTAAGAAAAGATAGATTGTATCCAATTATTGAAAATTATGTAGGTCATTATCATGAATGAAACTGCAATTAAACTCAGTTTTCACAAAGAAAGAGGAGGTTATCTTGTCATAGTGTAGGTGTTGGTGCGCCTGCTTGGCTGGCACCCTGCCTTTG
>VYZS01004762.1:0-11516 GCA_013400695.1 Neodrepanis coruscans | reverse complement strand
CTTTCCTTTCCTTTCCTTTCTCCATTTCCCTTTTCCCTTCTCCATTTCCCTTCTCCATTTTCTTTCCTTTCCCTTTTCCCGTTCCCTTCCCTTCCCTTCCCTTCCCTTCCCTTCCCTCAGTGCTTCGNTTTTCCCGTTCCCTTCCCTCCCCTTCCCTTCCCTTCCCTTCCCTTCCCTTCCCTTCCCTCCCCTTCCCTCAGTGCTTCGGAAAGGACTCTCACTAATAAAGAAGCAAAATTCGATGTATTTTGGTTTAATTTTGTTTTCTTTACTTTTTGTTCTCACTAATCAGCTGTTTTTGGCTTATCCCAGGATCCCTCATCATTTCATGTTCAGGGACTCAGTATCTTAAACTGCATCTTTCCCCAGACACGAAACACGTCCACAAACTCTTTTCTGGCCTTAAAAACATGTTTTACACCCCCTACACCCTCTTTCCCCCCTCCTCTGGGATGGCCACCTCCACAATCTCTGTTAAGAACAGCTCCTGCCTCCTTCTAACCCCCAGCTCATGCCCAGGAATTCATTTTGGAGATGGAACCATTGGCCTGGGCCAACAACATCCTAATTATGAACCATTTCCCAGTGTGGGTGATTGAGTCCCAGTGCCTGTGAAAGATTCCTGGCACCATTTATTTGTTCTGAAGGCTGTAATTCCCTGCCCAGCCTTACAGAGATCCCCAGGAATGCCATGTTTCTGCTCCACTGAGCACTGGGGGGGGGAAATCATTTCCTTCAAATACCAAGTGGGACCCCAAGAAGAAAAAAAAAAGGGTCCCTCGAGGCTGGGTTTGGTTTTTAGTTGTTTTTTTTTTCTTTTAATTCCTGGTCTTCTCTTTCAGTGTCTGGGTATTTGTGAACTGGGATCATTCAAATGCAATGGGATCCAGGGGGAAAGTGTGTCCCACATGGAATTGGTCAGGCTGGAAAAGCCCTCCAAGGTCACCGAGTCCAACCATCAACCAGCACCAAACTGGGTCCCCAAGTGCCACATCCATGTTTTCTGAGGATGGGAACCCCACCACTGCCCTGGGCAGCCAGTTCCAATGCTTGACAACCCTTTCCAGGAGGGAATTTTCCCAAATATCCAACCTAAACCTCCCCTGGCACAACTTGAGGCCGTTTCCTTCTGTCCAGTCACTTGTTGCTTGGAATAAAAGACCAACACCACCCCCAGCTCCCCACTCCTGGCAGGGATTGCAGAGAATTCCAGGGGCCCCCTGAGCCTCCTTTTCTCCCTCAGCTGCTCCTGGAGCTCCCATTTCCAGCTCCATTCCCTTCCCTGCACTCTCCATGTCCAAGGAATTGATGAGGATGAATGTGGCACAGATTCCACGGGGAGGATCCCCCTGCAAAGACCTTTATGAACCTGATGCTCCTCAAGGACCTTCCCAGCCTTTCCCTGTGGATGAACCTCATCCCTGAATTGTGGCAGGCACTTCTGGATGTCCCACCAAAGGCTGGGAGATGAAATTCTTCACATCCCTGGCTGACTCAGAGGGTTGGACCATCCCCTCCCTGCCCTGGGCCACAAAGGGCTGAGAAAGAAATGAAATTGCTTTCTAAAAATGGGAATGGAGGGACACCAGTGGCACAACCCATCTCTTGTTTCCAAGGTATTTTTTATTTCCCAAGGATTCATTTTGGGGTTTGTTTTCTCAGTCTTTCTTCAGGTTTCTCTTTATTCTCTTGGTCTGGTATTAATTTCTCTCTTTTCCATTGATAAATTGCTTCTCCCTGGGTTCTGTTCTCAGCCCAAACCCTTTCCAGTCTCACAGTAATTCCTGTGTGACTCCAGAGATCAACCCCACCTTTGGTTCTCTTCTTCCTCCTCTATTTTCTTGACCATCATATCTTTTTATGGATATCAAACTCCTTTTTTTCCATTTTTCTGTCATTTCCCCTCTGTTATTTCCCTTCTTCCTCCCACCCTTTCCAGTGTTCAGGCTCCTTTTTTCTCCCCTTCCACCAGTGAAGGCAAATCTCCAACCCAGCAACCCCATCCAAACTCTGAAATTATGCAGCCCTGGGATCAAAATACTCCTTTCAAAACCCCATTTCATGACAGACCAAAGAGATTTTCCCTAAACCTCTGAAGTCTCATAACGAGCCCTCGAATTCCACAGACAATTTCAATTTCCAGTGGAAATGGGAATGAAATTCTGTTTATTTCCAGAGTCCTCGGGTGCTTCAATTCTGAATTGAGCTTCAAATCCTCTATTTGTGTATTTCTTTAATCTGGTTGAAAATACCAGTTCATTAAAATAACTCCTTTTTCTTTTATTTTTCCAGCACATCCAGCGGTTTGAGCTCTATTTTCCTTTATTCTGCTGAGGGTGGAATGTCTGATTGGCAGCACAGGAAGAGAAAGTGTGAGAAAAAATAGACAATAGTTAAAATATTCAGGCAGGATGGGGAGAAATCCAGAACCAAGCAAAGGAATCAAAGCACTGCAGGTTCTTCCCAATCCTCTTGGTGAGAAGACATTTCAGACCTTCTTCTCCCAAAATTTCAAGGTTGGAGACAACAGATTTTTACCAGGTTTGCTTTTGTCAATCAGCAAAGAGATTTTGTGGCCCAATAGTAACTAAAAGATTTGGCTTTGATAGGAAAATAAAAGGTGGGTTTTTTTGGTTTATAGGTTAAAAAAAAATAATCTAAAAACACACGTGGAAAAATGTCATGTCTGAGAAACTGGGAGAGAAACAGGAATTTGAGCCTGGAAAGATGATGCTGCTCAATCAGGACATGAATTTTTATTTTACTGGTTTTGGGACAGACCCTCCCCACAGTCCTGGGGCTTCAGGAGGCATCATTTTATTATGATATAATATTTTATCTGTTTCTATTATTTCTATTTGATAATTAAATCATTCTTTTAGGATTTTACTCTTCCTTTTGAGGAATTTTATATCCATAAAGAGGTTGCCCAGAGAAGCTGCTCCATCCCTGGGAGTGTCCAAGGGCAGGTTGGAGCCACCTGGGACAGTGGGAGGTGTCCCTGCCCATGGAATTGGGGGTTCTTCCATCCCAAACCCTCCTGGGATTGTGGAATTTGGGCTTTTCAGGGGCCAAGTCTTGTCCATGGTCTGGCTCTTTCCCATCCCTGGATTCCAATGGAGTTGAAGCCTGAATGAGAAAATTGTAAAACTTGAGAAAGAGATTAAGGGGAAAAAATGTAATTTACTAATGAACTAAATAATGCTAAATAGTATCTTAAATAAATGTGTTTTATTTATTATCTATCCATATAAATAATTACATTTATAGAGTTGTCGAAAGGAAGGAAGGAAGAATTCCTCATCTGGGATGGACTCAGAGAGATACAAGGGTCACATAAGGCTCAGGAAGAGCCAGAATTCCTGATCTGGGATGGACTCAGGGAGATACAAGGGTCACACAAGGCTCGGGAAGAGCCAGAATTCCTCATCTGGGGTGGACTCAATGAGAAGCAAAGTTCACACAACGTTTAGAAAGAGCCAGACTGGGGGAATCTGGTCAGGACTGGGAGAGGGAAGACTTCTGCATCTCAGGTGGCTTCAACATCTCCATGGAGGCAGTGGAGTTAATCCTCTGTTTTCCATGGATATGATGGTGACACTGGGGACACCTGCCTCTCTCCACTTCTTGCTGGTGGCCTGGAGGAGCAGAATTCCTCATCTGGGATGGTCTCAGTGAGATACAAGGGTCACACAAGGCTCAGGAAGAGCCAGAATTCCTCATCTGGGATGGACTCAATGAGAAGCAAAGTTCACACAATGTTTAGGAAGAGCCAGAATTCCTCATCTGGGATGGACTCAGGGAGATACAAACTTCACATAAGGCTCAGGAAGAGTCAGAATTCCTAATCTGGGATGGACTCAGTGAGATACAAGGGTCACACAAGGCTCAGGAAGAGTCAGAATTCCTCATCTGAGATGGTCTCAGATGACAATTTTTAGGAAGAGCCAGACTGGGGAAATTTGGTCACAGACTCAGTTTCTGAGCACTTTGCTCAGGCCAAATACCCCCCAAAACTCATGGCTGAGAGCTTGGGAATCAAATTTGCTTGGGGTCTGCTTTTTTGGGAGGAGCTGGAGGGATCCTGGTTGTAAAGAATGTCTCTGGTGGACCCAGAGGCTCAGACCCACCAGTAACCCCAGGATGGAGCTGCCAACATTCCCAGCCAAGGGAATCCTTGGCAGCAGTGCAGGGATGGGCAGAAATGGCCCTGCCTGGGGTTGGATTTGTGGCCCTGGGAACACCCTTGGAATGGGAAACTGCTGCTTCCATCAAATGCCACCAGAGAACAGCAGTGCTGGCCAAGCTTTGGCCTCTCCCCTGCAGATGCTTTTCATTCCCAGGCTGGTTCTTTCCACCCCTATTTCTGAGGGAATTGCCTTGTTATTGATTATATGGATAAATATGAGCTCTGCTGGACACGGATAAAGATCCAAAAAAAGGAACCATAAATTAGCCCCGGGGCTGATTTTCCCTCACTCCCTCTTGCACGTGGGTGTTAAAATGGACAGAATTTGCCTCTCCCTCCTCTCAGTAATCTTTTTTTTTAACCCCACTGGCTTTTATTAGGCTGATTTATTTTTTTTTCCCCTCCCTTCCCTCTCAGTTTTACGTGGCTGCTCCCTCATCCCCAGCACAAAACACATGATATGGAAATATATGTTACATGGGGAGTGAGACAACTTATTATTCCATTATTTGCTTTTCTCCTGGAAGTTGTGACACATTGACTTCTGTTTATTGGGGCTTTTGATGCCCCAGTAGCACAGGGGGGGAAAAGCAATGACTTTTTTTTTTTTTTTTGAGTGGTTTCTTTTCTTTATTTTGACTTCACTCCTTTATTTTCTACCTCTGGGGCAAACCTTTGCTGATCTCAACAAACACGTCATGCAGCTCTGAGTGAATAACCAGGCTGTACATTAAATGTTTTCCTGGGTGTTCCCCTCCTGTACCAGCCAATTTTTTTTTTTTTTTTCCCCCTACTTGCAGGAAGGCAGCCAAGATAAGGAAATATTCATCATTTCTGCTCTCTATTATTCCAGTGGAAACAAAGGCTCATGCTGTGCCTGTGGATTGATTGTAGGCCCTGCCTTGCCCCAACCCAGGGCTTCACAACAGCTTTGGAGCCTTCCAGCTCATGGAAAAAAATCCTGGAAAAAAAAAACTTGTGGTGAAACAAGTTTGGGGGTTCCTGCTTTTGGCTGGAAAAGCCAAAGCTTTGCATTCCTGGAGTCCGGATCCACGACCTGGGCTCGTCCCCGCTCTGGGTCTGCACAAATGTTTGTGTGGCCACTCCTTGAACCTGAGCAAGGAACTGATCCAGCTGGAAAAAAAAAGCCCTGTTTGGGTTCACTGCCTGGGCAGGAAAAGTGGAGGGGCAGGAGAAGCTCTGGGAATGACTCAAGGGCAGGATGAGGGGGGTTAAACTGGCATTGACACCAAATTAAAAGGGCCCTGAAAAACTTCACCCTGACTGGGAGGTGTCTGAGTTGACCAAGTGGAGGGTCATGGAATTGTTCAGGTTGGAAAAGACTTCTAAAGTCATGAAGTCCAACCAAGGCCACCACTGACCATGTCCCCAAGTGCCACATCCACAGGGCTGGGAAACCCACCCAGGGATGGGGACTCCACCACTGCCCTGGGAAGTCTTTTCCAGACCTTGACAACCCTTTTTGTGAAGAAATTTTCCCTAAAAATCCGACCTAACTATGAGCTCTGAGTGATTATATTCCAGGAGATTATTGTGGGAGCAAAGATCAAACACCCCATCCCAGTAAAATCTGCCTGGACTGGGAGAGGGAGGAGAAATCAGGGAGAGGGAGGAGAAATCAGGGAGAGGGAGGAGAAATCAGGGAGAGGGAGGAGAAATCAGGCAGATCTTGCTGAGGAATCACTGAACTCATGGAGAAATTTGAATTTGCACCTCAAACCAGATATGGGCTCGTCCAGCCTTAACCAAATGGCACCAGGGGAGAGAGGAATCCAAGAAGAGAAATTTGGGCTGAGAATTAACATCTCCCAGGGCAGAAAATGGGCACAAAACACACCAAATAATGATTAAAAAAATGTAGTAAAGGCTGGGCAGGTACAGAGCAGCACTGAAACTTCTCCAAGGAACCATGTGTGAAAAAAATCACACATTCTGCTTCCTTCCCTGAGCATCAGCACATGGATCATAAATAGCCTGAAGTTTCTGGCCAAAATAGACCTTTCCAGGCCTGAGATAGCAGAAAGGAAAAGGAGAGGCAGGGAGCAGAAAAACTCCCCTGATATGTGTCATCCAAAGCCAGATAAAACTTCTCTGACAGCAACACAGTGGTCAGAAATCTTCAGTGTCCTCCTGCTCAGCTTAGTCTGGGGTTTGTGATGTTCATACTGGGAAGGGAAGCGTGAAAATTAATGCTGGGAAGGGAAATAGCAAATTAAATTCTTTGTTCAGAGCTGGGAAGAAAATAAAGGGCACAGGGGGTGACTCTTGGGATGGGGATATGCAGGGTCAGGAATGGGACTGGATGAACCTTGTGGGTCCCTTCCAACTCAGATATTCTGGGATTTGGGGATTCTGTGACTCCAGTGAAACTGGATCCTGACACTTTGTCACATGGTCTTGTCCCATTTTTGAGAAATAAGTGTGTTCAAGGTGATCATCCAATTATAGAGGGATTTGGGGTGAGAGAGACATTAAAGATCATCTCATCCCACCCCCTGCCATGGGCAGGGACACCTCCCACTGTCCCAGGGGGCTCCAACCTGCCCTTGGACACTCCCAGGGATGGGGCAGCCACAGCTTCTCTGGGAAATCCAGCCCAGTCCCTCCCCACCCTCCCAGCCAGGAATTCCTGCCCAATATCCCATCTAACCACGATCTCTGTCCCTTTGAGGCCATTCCCCCCTGTCCCGTCACTCCAGGCCCTTCTAAAAAGTCCCTCTCCAACTTTTTTGTCTCCTTTAGGTGCTGAAACATCACATTACGTTCTCCCCAAAGCTTCCCATCTCCAGCTGAACAATCCCAGTTCTCCCAGCAGAGCTTCTCCATCCCTCTGCTCATCCAGGTGCCTCCTCTGGCCTCTCTCCAGCAGCTCCATGTGCTGGATCCCAGAGCTGGACCATGGAGCTCAAGGAGGAAGCAGGAAAGAAAGGCACAGGATGGATGTGAGATGACAAGATGTGAATATGGACTTGATTTCCAGGTTTTAGGAGCCTGGGGTTTGCCAGGGAAGGTATAAATCCATCCATGTGCAGCAGAACATTCCTCCAGTGGGATGGTTATGAATCCTGTGGGGACATCCTGCCTGGAAAACAGAGGGGCAGCAACTGCAACAAAAGCTCCTGGTGTCCCATTCTGCCCTGGACTCAAGGACATGGTCCAGATGAGAAGCCAACTCTCATCAGAGGTTTAACCACGTCTCTTCCTTGGCCTCAGATCAATCCTTTCTTCCTCCATTTTCACAGAGTTTGGGAAGGTCCTTAAATTTCCTCTCAATAGTTCCAGGAGACTGTAAAAAATCCTAATAATTACCAGTGGGGGGAGTTGCCCCAGAATGTGGGAGGCTGGTGCTGATGTAACAAGGAGTTTGTAGAGTAGGAAAGGGAGATAATGATGCCAGAAGTAATGGGAAAAGGAGAAAATATTCTTGCTGACTCTCTGGAAGTTTGGAAAGGAGGGCACCTGGGTCAGGATGCTGTGACAGGACAGAAAATGTTGCTGCAGCTCTGCTGGTTTGGGGAGAGGTTGGATCCTGGGCTGGATTGGGCAGGAATGTTTCTGTGGAAGCAACTTCAGGCAAAGCTGGTTGTGAAACAAGGGATTTCAGTTCAGCACAGCAACTTGCTCCTGTTCTGAGATGGATTTTTAAGGGCAGACAATTCCTCAAAGAACAGTTTGCAGACTTAGGGTGACCTGGATCCTTCAGACCTGGGGGTGCCTGAGAAGTTCCCTGCTGCTTCTCCCACGGATGCAGTGCCTTGATCTCCTCTCTTGGCACTCTTGGCCCTCCCAGCACCATTTCTGTGCCCTGGCAAGGCTCAAAGCCAGGGGTGTGTCTCCTGTATCCCCTCCTTCTCCTCTCCTGTTCCCAAGCATTAATTGTGTGGGGACTGGGGCAGGAGCAGAGTGTGCTCCTCAGGCTGCCAAACCCACCCCATCCAGCCAAGGGGGGAGGATTCAAAAGCCTGAGCTGCAGGTTTTCCGATGGGTTTGACATCTCCAATGGGCTGATGGATGTTCCCTTTGTTTGTTCTGTGACCACGCAAAAAAAAGTCGTGGAGAAAAAAGCAGGCAGAGCTCCTGATCTCCTGCCCTTGGCTGCTCCAGGCCTCGTGGAGCTGGGATTATTTATTCTGCTTTCTTCTTCCTCACTTATTCATCCTTCTTTAGTGTGACTTGGGCCACAGCAAAAGGTCCTTGACGTCTTTCCCCTTGTTTAGAGATGTAAAACGCAATTAATAAACCACTTTCTTCCATCATTCCCTTAATAACATCTTTCAACTGTGGGGGGAAAAAAAAAACCAACTAAAATATTAAGGAACTTCAATTCTCCACCCAAAAGTCCACCAGGGACCCCTGGAAAGAAGTTGCCTCTTAGTTTGCAGCCTAAGAGAGAGCGTGTTCTCTGCTCTCAGAGTGAGTCAGAGCAGGGAGCAAAATGCAGATAAAAGAGGGTGTGGTGGCTGAAGGAGGGAGGGCAGGAAACAGATGTGTCTGTGGTTTTTCTGTCTGGTCAGATGAGTGAGCTCAGGGCCCGTTAATGAAGGCCCAGGACAGTTCTTTAGTTGGTGTAAATTAAGGCTGTTGAAGTTACACTGATTTGCTCCAGCCCTTTTGCTGCTCATTCCGAGCCCAAAGCTCCGCTGTGAAGAGCCAAGTACAACTGGAGCTGCTCTGTCCCTCCTCAAGTTAATTGATTTCACTTATCTCCCTTCTTTAATTCAATGAATTTGGTAGTTCTGATTCGGGAAATAAGATGGGAGAAGATGAAAAATCCACACCTGGAGGGGGGGGAGTGCTCAGGGGCAGCTTTGCTGAGCTGAAAACAGGCTGCCAAAAGAAAGAGGCATTTTCTTTCCATTGGAAAAACGAGGGGATGATTGGTTTCCTTCAGGATCAGCACTGGGAGGAGAATTTAGTGACTCCCCAAATCAGCTCTGGGCAAGCTCTGAGTGGGAAGGACACTGGGAAGCACCTGATGAAGAAACACAGGATGAGGAGGAAGATCCAAAGCAAACAGGAGTGGGGAGCAGGGCAGCCAAGCTCTGCTCTGAACATTGTATAACTGCAGCCTCCAGTTCTGCAAGGAAAAGTTTCCACTTCTTCAGTTAAAGGTCACATCTGGCAGACATTGCAAGAGTGTTAACAATTAGCAAAAATGAAATGTCTTTGCCTTCGATTTTAGTTGACAAAATAAATAGGAGAATTCCATTGATCCTTTTAACAGGCTATTGTGTTATTCTTTGGGATACAGGGAGTTTCCAGCCTCTTTCTCCTCTTATCCAATTAAAGCTGGAAGGGCAAAGCACGAGGCCTCTTCCACTTGGGATCCAAAAAAAAAAAACCCTCTCATAAATACCTCGAGGAATTGCTTTTATCCTCCAGTGACTCAACAGGATCCCCACAAAAACTGAGAGTGCAGTTTGAGATGGGCTGCTGGGGTGTTTGGCATGGATGGACACCAACACTGGCAGCTGGAACTGGGATGTTTTGTCACATCTTTACTCCTGTGAGCCTGTAGTGCCTTGTAGTGTGGGGCAGGAGGAGATCTGAGCTCCTGGAGTTGTGGGGCTGTCTCAAACCTCAGGGTAGGTGGTCTGGAAAGCCCCTTTTTGGTGTTGATTTAGGAGAAATAAGATACAATTTCTTGGGTTATTCTTGTCCCTGCTCCACCATTTAGGCAGAATTTTTTCCAGGGCATCTCGAGTCTTCCCCAAACTTAACAAAACTGCTCTGATGGTTTGCAAAAAGGGGCTGTGGGGTTTGGCACAACACACCTCAGAGGAGGGAGAAAAATCCACCCCAACTTCCACTGTGTCACCTTCTGCCACCCCAGATTTCACTGTCTGGGGAGCTGGGGGGGGGGTCTCACCTCCCATTGTGGGCAATGAATGTGGCACTGAAGATTCATGGAATGGTTTGGGTGGGAAGGAACTTAAAACCATCCAGGGACACCTCCCACTGTCCCAGATTTCTCCAACCTGTCCTTGGACACTCCCAGGGATGGGGCAGCCACAGCTCCTCTGGGAAATCCATCCCTGTCTCTCCCCACCCTCCCAGCCAGGAATTCCTGCCCAATATCCCATCTAAACCTTGAGTTTGAGTCCATTCCCATCCATCCTGCCCCTCCAAAGCCCTTGGAATTTGTGTCTCTCCAATTTTCCTGCAGCTCCTTCAGGCACTGGAAGGCCACAACCAGGTCACCCCAAAGCTTCTCCTCTGCAAGCTGGAAAAAAAAAATATAAAATTACTGTAGAAATGTGCAGGGGTTTAAATTCATCTTAAATTCATTGGAAAAACACGTGTTCCAGATGCATGAAAAGGTTTGATTTTCTGGTGAAGAAAAATCCCCATCTGAGGACATCCTGAAATACTTTGCAGAATCCATTTCAAACACGCTGGTTTCCCAACAACATTCCTCCCTCTGCTTCTTGAATGTAAAGAGCAAGAATACAAAGATTCAGATTTGGGACATGTAAATTTAACAGAACTCAGAGAAAACTGAGATGCTTTTACAAGATTTATTATTTTTTTCCTCACAACACATCACACAATGGCTCCTTTTTGTTCTCCCAGGTTTTCCTTGAAAAATAAACACCAAAGCAATGAGGAAACTTTGGATTCTTCAAAATGTCCTTTTGGAAAATTATTGCCCTGATTTCAATCAACAAGAACCAATTCTGTTTATTTTTGCTGATTTCTTTCTCCTGACTTGTTATTGCTTTACTGATGCAAAAGCATTTGGGGAATAAAATTCAACCCAAATAAACTTAGACATTTTTTTTTTGGACAGGGGAATAAATTTGTGTATCGAAAAAGTAAATAAAATTAATAAATAAAGTTGCAATCCACCTTTGAAACATTCCCTGGACTCTTTGTGGAGCAACAACAAGATGATTAAAAGGGAAAAAAAGAGGAAAAGCAAATCAGTTCAGTCACCACTGACTGTTTCTTGCAGAACGTGCTGCAGGTACAGCGTCAATCCCATAATTCTTCCTCCCCTCCAACCTTTCATTTCTCTTTGGAATTTCTCCCAGAACTCTTTTCCCTTGATCCTGCAGCACAATCTTGGATTGTTTGCAGCTGACTGAAGTCGAAGACAAGACATGGAATGTCATCAGAGGGAACTGAACTTCCAGAGCAAAACTGATGCTGAACCACGGCAGGGTCAGCCCTGGGGGCTGGGGAGCTTTTCCAGGTCTGTGCTGAAGGAGCAGTGGGATGGATTCTACATCAGGTCCAGCCAGCAGGATGTTCATGGGCCTCCAATCCTGATGGAATTCCAGATTTTTCCCAGAGAAGCTGTGGC
>VYZS01004755.1:27387-39691 GCA_013400695.1 Neodrepanis coruscans | reverse complement strand
TTTCAGCACTAAATCTCTCCTCGGGCTAAAAGAGAGGAAAGGGTGGAGGGGCGCGGTTTTTGTAATCTTCTTGAGTTGTTCTCCTCAGTCGAAACCGGGCAGAGGTTCGAGGCTAAGGGGCCCTCAAGACCACGCGCTCCCTTCTAAATACCGTGGAGTCCCTCCGCTGGGCTCCGAGGGAGAGAGAGAGACAAGCACTATCGCCAGAGCGTCCTTACCCCAAACGAGGGCCCTGGAAAAAATTTATTTATTTGATTTGTCTGTTTTGCACTTTGTTTGTCGGGTTTTGGTGTTTGCGCAAAATAAACTGTGATTTTTTGTGTGTTCTCTTCATTTTTGGGGTGTGTTTGTGACTTCTCTCAGAGTCTCTGCTCCAAAATCACTGAATTTGTGGTAAAACCACCACATCTCCTTTGATACTTTCATAGTAATTTACAATCAGTGATCAGTGGTAGAAGTACTCTATTTTAACAGCCATAAAATTTCCATCAAACATGTTGATGGTGGTGAGAGATCTTGTCAAGTGCTAACCTTGTGGGAACAAGACAGTCTTCTTCCAAAATGAAAAAAATAAAATCACTTCTGCCTCTGCACTCCTGTCAGGGATCAAGTACTGACTTCTGGAGGATATGAAAGCTTTCATCAAGTTTATAAATCTGGATAAACCATTAAGTTTTATATTAACATCTCTTACAGATCAGCATAGTGTTAATCAAGGTACGGGATACCTGTAAAAACACACAGTAACATTTTGCAGTTCTACACTAAATTCTGAGATCAACAGTATAACAGCACAGCAAGGGATGAAAGAGGGTCACCTAAAAAGGATAACCTAGACAGCCAAAATAAACAAAATCATCCTTCTCTATTTCTAGTATATATTTTTATTTTCGCCAGAAAAAAAAGAAATAGAATCCCTTTATTTGAAACAAAAACATTAAGAGAATCATGTATTTTTTAATGCCTGAATCTGAGACAGTACAATATGGGAACATGAGAAGGTGGATCAAGGAGTGAGACCTAAGTTCATGTAAGAAACATCCTGTCCAAGGAGTGGGGACAGGACAACACAAACCCCCTCCATTTAAGAGTGATTCTATACCTCTTCCACACAGAACTTACACTTCACATGTCAAAGAGGAAGGCTATTAAAAACAAGCCAAGACAAAACATACAATGTACATCTTCCATTAGAGAAATCCCAGAAGACACCAGATCGTTTTCAAATTGAGTAATAATTTCAGTTTCCCCTTCTCAAATTCATTAAGTATAATAACTGACAATGTCTACAGCAAGAAATCCTCAGCAACAAAATCCTCTGTGCCAAAATCAACTTAATACATTTTCTATCTAGTGCTGAGGTGTAAACACTGATATTACAAACAAAATGACAATCCCAACCTTCAAACACTTTACTGGCAGAAACCATCTAAAACCACAAAAAGATATTTCATATGGCCACACCCCTAGATAAAAGGGCATCCAACTGAAAGAATAAGCACTTATCCCATAATTATTATTTTTATTCCACAAATACTTTCTGCACAAACAACAGAAAGAAATATATTGCCTTTTTAACTTAGGTATCTGAATATAAGGTAAGGAAAAAAGACTGCCAGCCACACATACCATGCTGTGGTGCGCAGCCTAGAAAAAGAATTCATGTAGATACAGACAAGTTTATCTCAAATGTAATATTCTTTTTCCAGCATAAACAGCCTCATGAAAATTCTCCACTTGTGCACCACTATGCAACAGCAGCAACCCATACAATTGCTAAGAAACAGAAATATCCACTTACATGAAGGAAAACTGTTTCACAAAGAAATAAATCTAGTCCTGTCCTCAGGCAAAAGCAGCTTTTCAGCAGCAGCTCATGCCATTTTAACAGTGGGATTCCACCAAATAAAGAGGTCAACATCCTTCATTTCCCAGTATTTTGCTGATTCATTAGAACCCTCATCCTATGCTAAAATTTGCAGCTGCACATCATTAGCATTAACACAGTGAGTCTGGTGGGAGGAATATGAACTACTTTTGGCAGCAGTCTACAGTTCACTGTGGTAATTCATTCTTGAAACCTCACCCTCATCTCTCATTCCTTAAGACACAAACCCAAAAATGGCATTCTTAAGCTTGATTTGAATCCTAAATTCATGTCTCCAAGACAATGATATGATGTGTCCTGTTACAAAAAACCTATAGGCTCTTTTCCACAGCTTTGATCTTTCTCTTTCTTTACTCAACAGGATCCATAATATCTACTAATCCTAATATCATGCTTTATTCAAACCCATTAAACTACTTGGCCTTTCTAGTACTTAAACAATCAACATAAGTAGTAAGCAATTAGGCCCAGTCAGTAACTAACTCCTTACATACATCATTCAGAAAACTTTACAAGTATATCTTAGGTTAAACCAAGTGATCTCCTTGCTATAGGCTTTTCCTTTTATATATTCTTCAGACATAGAACAAAAACACAAAGCATAAAATTCATAAAGGTATAGGTAGCATTATCTCATAACTCCTCAAAACTACCCACCTACAAAATCAGCTACCTTAAAAAAGTTCATTTAATAAAATGAATGATACAAATCAAACTTCACCTTTTACTTTTCATTTCAGTTTATAAATAGACATGACTGCAGAACCTGATGCTTGTCAATTTATTAGACTAAACCATTACAACAATTTACTTCAAATGTTCCTTTCATAGTAGCTAACAAGATTACTAAAGAAGCTTGAGAACTCACACTGGTGGCTAAAATTGACAATGCACATTTGCAACTTCCACCACCTAAGGATATGCTTGCATGCTTAAGGTATATAAGGATTTAGTAAGACAAAGTTCTTTGAGAAAGTTATGTTAAGGTTTATTTCCGTGCCTGGTTGATCCACAGCGAAAACAGCACTTTGCCAACATTAAGTTCATAAAAAAACTCACTGCATCTGCCTTAAGAGACTAGCTATCTAGATGGCAACCATGAACACAATCACAAGGAAGAAAAGATAAGGTGAAACAAAAGTTACTGGCAAAACAATTTGACAATATTGACAAAAAGTTTTGTCAAAACAGTATGGGTACAATCAAGGCAATCTCAGCTTCCAGTGAACAAGAGAAGGGAGACACAGATCTGTTGAAATACCGATAAAAAGCCAGTACAATAACTCCATGTGCAAGAGGCCCTTCATTTAGAAGAACTTGGCAGGTGATAGTCATGAACTATTTTGCCATAAGAGATTAAAAAAATGTCTCCATATTCCAGTCAAAAGGGTCAAACTTCTTTAACTCATGTAAAATTACCATCTCCTATCTGGAGAGCAGAAAGAACCCAAACTCTACCAAAAGCAACAAACTGAGTGTAAATTATGAAAAAAGGGGAAGGGCAAAGTCCCATTTCTCAAAGTACTACGATGACATCAGAAAGGAAATAAATATACTGCACTGGGAGTATTTATCTTGTAATTTTGTTCAGCCTCCACAGGTCTCCCCTCTTGCACTGAGGAAGTCATTTCATCGCAGAAGGCAAATTGGTCAAACACAATTTACTGCCTTGGCTCATGCTACTTGCTTTCTTGTCAATAGCACTGCAATGACTTCTTACAATCAAAATGCAAGAAGGGAAAATATAGGGTAGCTATTCTGTTTTTCTAATTACTTATCCTGTTGCCTTCACATTGTTTCTCAGCTGCAATTCTCTGCATGCCTTACCAGAATCTCACTGATGATTTTGGTTCTCTACACTCTTTGCCAGATAAACTCAGACCAACAGTGAAAAAAGGACAGTTTAAGTACCAGTTAAGAAGCCTGGATCTTTAAAACTTACTCAGCAGAGATGAAGATTAGAACTACTTGCTGCAGCGTTGCAGCTATGGGACTGAAACTGGATCAATTTATAAAATTCTCTAAATTTGATTCATATGGAAGGTGTCAGAAAAGAAAGCATAATCATTTTGCACTTCAGCTAAGACAACTGCATCCACTTCTGCCACCAAAATTATTGTTCTCGACTGAAGAACTACAGTACCAAATCCAGAGAACACAGATACAATATCCTTGCTAGGCAGTATTAAAAAACCTACAACTCCTACAAAAGTTAGAAAGAATGAACTGAAGGACTTACTTCAATTTCTTCTTGGAAAGAAATAATAACTCAGCTAGACAAGTAAACTAATAAACTTCATAAATAAAACCTCAGGAAAAGCAAGTGCAGAAGAGAACAGCTTCATTTTCAACACCTATTTTCCATCCTCTAGTGCCATAGTACCACTTTTCAAGTAGTTCACATTTAAAATCTGATTTTCTTTGAAACATTCCCATACTACTTTTTGCCAGTCAATTAAGAGTTCTTCCCTCAGTGATGGCATTTATCTCTATATAAATATAGGCCAAAACTGAACTGAAAACAACATACTGCTCCTCACCACTTCTGACGTATTCTTTATTCCCTCTAATCACAGATTTTCACCTCGGCCAAAACTTTGTATACTACTACAAGTCCCTCCAATCTGTTTAATGGGGAATAAAAGAAACTGCTCTCCTGGAGGAGAGTTCCTAGTATAGTGTAGGCTCAAAAGCAGGTTGCCATGTGCTGGTGTGTAGAAAGAAGGTAAGTTTTACTAACTTAATATATTTTTCCTTTTTTGAAAGCACAGCGAAAACCCTTAAGTCTTCTGGTGATCTCATTGCACTGAGACCAGCACAGTTCCCAAACCCATGACTCATTCCAATCCCAGAAAAAAAATTGCTGGGGAGACAGATGTTTTGTTTATGAATTAATTCCTGCAGTATGTCTCACTCATAAAAAAAATAATCAGGCTTCATTTTGTATGCAAAAGATAAAGCATGACAGCCATGCTCCTGCATTACTCTTTCACAAATACTATTTTGTTAAAAATGAAGTAGCAGTGGATGCTGGTGACGCTTGAATAACTTGTTTAGAAAAAAGAACTCTGTCTTGTCAATAAAGATTTAATTTCCTGGTTACAAACTGTAAAAATATAGAACTTCTAAATATTCAGGTTTCTGGTCTTAAAGTTTACTTCCACAGTTCTTATGCAAAAGAAAATAGAAGCTATTATTTGTCTCTGTGACATAAAATTAAACTGAGGCCCAGGTACTGTTTATTAACAAATAATAAAATTTTAAGAAATAACATAAGCATTTTTCAGTTTGACATCAAACCTTGAAACATTAGATTGTTTTCATTTAGATAGTTTTGTTAGTCAACTGATTTTTTAAAAAGTCTCACTACACACTCTGATAACATCAGTGGAGTTATGCTAACTTAAGTGAAGTAACCATTACACGATGTTTACCATATTCCCTCTGTAAATAGAAGATTTATTTTTGTGTCTATCTAAAATACACAGAATCCCAGTATCAAGCAGTTCAAAAGAGATAAATTTACTACTTATGATGTGCACTAGTTTTCTTCTCCCCCACCTTCCATCATCATGGTATCCTTCTTACACATGACTCATTGCTTTATAACATAATACTTCCTCCTTCCTACCCGGCTGCTTCTGTAGCACTACTCCAAGGTGTATCTAATAGGTATTCCAGCGAAGAAAACCTGGCAATTCAAACCATTAATGGAAGCTAAGTACCCCCACCCTAGTGAAATCCATGGAACAGGAAACCAGCTCCAAATTTACTGTCAGAAACTCCTCACTTCAAATTATCTTGCATTTAAGGGGATCTTTGGTCTTCAGTCAATGACCTAGATACTGTTCAGTACTGAAGAGGAAAGATCTCACAGCTTTCATATCAAATGCAAGAGACATGCATCCATGCAGCTGAAATGTTAATGATCTGGAAAAATCCTACAGCAACTGACCAACAAATGTTTGCCCTTTACTCATCTCAGCTACAGATATAGCCCAAACTAAGGCTAATTGAGAAACATACATAAATTGAGTTGCTAATGTAAGGCTTTAGTACCAATGTATGATGCATGTAAACAGTTCCTTAGTAAACTATATGCCTACTTTGATGAAAAAAATAATTAAAAAGCTATAATCACCACCTCCTTACCATCCTTGATCTTCTACTTTTGCATCAAAGCAGTCAACACAATACTGTTAAATTCACGCCTATGAAGGGCATTGCTAGTTGACGAAAATAAAAAAGTGCAGAATGTAACAGCTAGTTACAAGTTCAATACCAAGTTCAAACCAAGTTCAATACACCAACACATCCATCAGCTGGTAGCTGCCAGGTTCAGAAAAGTGATTCTGCCACATTTCCACTGCATTCTTCCCAATAAGTTTGAGATCAATCTAGATTCAGAGCTGTGAGAAAAGGAAATTCTAGAATTACCTCACTTTCTATTTTAAATAACATAAATCAGCAAGCAAATTTATCCCAAACCGAGCAAGTGGTTGTGCTACATCAGAGAAAAAATCTTCACCAAACCATTTACTTTACACAGTGCCCATAGTAAGATCAATATATAGCACTACTAACTTCCTGCCTTTTTGTACAGCCAACAGCAAAACCCAGGTCTTATTATGGCACAAAATAAAATCAGTGTGGAAAAAAATCTCAGATTTTTTGTTGTTGCTGTAAGCTGTATGATCTTTAGCACATGAATTAGATGACCAAAGTTCTTCATAAATCAATTCCTATCTAGCATAAAGAAAAAAGACAAAGATGAGGAAAGGGCTGGTGGAAGTAATCTGCTTTTCTCATCCAAGCTTTATATGCAAGGCTACAATTCAGCAAGAAGACATCTGCAAACAAGCGATGACAAGCTGTTATTTCCGTAACACTCAATCTGATCAAGGAAGAAAATTGTATGTTGGAAGTATCAGCAGGGGACACGAGCGGAAATATTAAAATTTTACAGCATGTCATTGTTATAGAAAAAAAGTTTACAATAAGCATATCAAAGAAATAGCTAGTCAAATTTTTTGAAAGCTACATTTTATGATGTCAAGAAAGATTACCAATATATTAATGATCTTCCTGTGCTAGAAAATATCCTCAGTCCAGTCTTCTGCACACCTGACAACCACCTGGTGTTGCCACTTCAAACTGTTCTATCAGGTATTTTAAACTGTTCCATTAGGCATTTGAATTTTACAGCTAAAATCTTGTATAGGTTTGGTCAGGACCCTGCACAGGCCTTACTCACCCTGCATAGTCCACCCAGAACTCCCACACCCTGCCCAGGACCCCAAGTCAGCCCCCAGTGTCATCAGCCCGCGGTGCTGCAGAAAGGCCCATCTCCAGCTCCTTGCAGCCATGCCTGCCCATGGACCTCACCAAGCCGGGCCTTCCTGTGTGCCCACATCCCAGTATGGCCTCAGCCCATCCCTACACCCCTATTTGACCACAGTTCCCCTCCATAGGCCTGATCCAGCTCCCCACCTGCTGGAGGGCTGATGTCCTGGTCTGAGCTTGACCTCATGCCCAGGGAGATGTCCAGTGGCCCAGGGCAACCCAACAGCTCAGACCCCCCTAACCCTAAACTCAAACCCTAACCCTAACCCATCGCTCCCAATGCCCCAACCACAGAGAGTAACCGACTCACAGGGCACCTGAGCAGGTGAAACAAAAGATCAACTCAAAACCACCAGCAGCTGTTTGCATAAGGAGTACCAGCAACAGCCTGAGTAAATGCACCAAGCAGGAAGCAGGATCCGAAGCTTAAGCTAACTCAAGCCTTTTGCTATCACACAGTTATTCCAAGTGTCATTGCGAAAGAGAAAGACCGAGGAATCAACCAAAAAAACCTGATTTTTACTTGCTTTCAGAAGGTTTTATAATGGACAGCAGATCAGGAGAGAGACTACCATGGAAGCTACCAGCAAAGGACAGGCAAAGTGGTGAGAGCACAAAAGCACAAAGAAGGAAACAGTTGGGAACACCTAATCATTGCTTGCACACAGTAATATCTCCCATTCAGCAGCAGTAGCCAGCTGGAGCTATTTTTCTTCCGCAAATAAAAGATAATTATGCAAGAGACTGCCCAGTTCAGCAGTGGGAAAGAAGACAGCATGCATCTGAAAAGCGACACCACTAAATCAAAAAGTGTGCCCATTTGTGGTTAGTAAGGGCAGCGAGGACTTCAGAAATGCAGATGGAGATCTTCAGAGGAAGAGCTGCAAAACTTCTGCAGAATGACAGCAGCAGCCTGATTTGACTTTGACGTAGAAAGGCTATACCATTTCCCTTAGTCACCATGCCTTGTGTAGGCAAGCCTCAATGCACAGAGCCAAAGTGACTAATGACGTTCTTTGAAACACTCACCAGCATCACAGAAACATACTTAGTCCTGCTGAAAAACCCTAAGCTATGAATTAGTGGGAAATAAAAATGATACAAGCTATTCTAGTCTAATAAGAGCACCTTAAAAAATTGGTTCAGTGACACTGGCAAGAAATACAAATTTGACAGGAGGCAAGGACCTGTCAAGCCTTGCCAATTCTTCCAGTTAAAGTCAAGATAACAAGATAATCACTTGTATAGGTTTGGTCAGGACCAAACAGTATGATAATTAGAGAGCCCAACACATCATATCTGTGTCAAGAAAAATTCTTGCCTGTTCAAATACAATAGTTCATGTATAATACAAGTACCTGCTCAGACACTGCCAAGGTGCATAAATGCGTTAAAAAGTCATAATGAAACCAGTAATCTGACATTCCAAAACCAGAAACCACTGTCTATATGTTGATGCATTAATTTGAAAAGCATGAGAAGAAATACAGATCTAATTCTTCTAAACCCAAATTCAAAACTGAAAAAATGTATGTGCTCTCTATTTAGCACTTGTCAGATGCTAGATGACAGGATTATCATGTTAAACCACTAGGTATCTGTCTATCCAAAACACAACTATTTGTACTAGTTTCAGAATATACAGCTCATGTTTGACAGACAGACATGTCCTGTTTGTGCCATGCTTAATTACACTGCTCCACCAAACATTCCTCTCTTACTTCAGCATTCCGTATTACACATGAGGGTCATGCCCATGCTTGTGACACATAACCATGAGGTAACTATAGGGCTTATGCATAGGATAAAGGTATGCAACAGACTTGTAAGTCACATGAATGCGTACTAGGATAACTCAGCACTTTAGCAGCAAATCGTATAGTTCAATGGACAAATGATAAATAGTGATGCTGACAAGTGCTTTAAGACAGACTCCTTTCTAGCTGCTGAAGAGATCCCACGGACACATTAAAAGAGTGCAAGGGGATTAGTGCAATTTACAAGAATTGGACAAAATACATACCTATTTAAAGTGGATTTGAAAATAGTCATTTATACTCAAGTTGTCATTTTCACACAACTGAAAATCCACAATGAGAGCCATCAAGCATTCCCAAAGGAGAAGGACACCAGAGGCATGGTTAGAGCATATTCATAAAGAGAGGTTAGGTGAAGCAATAAACGAAACTAGTCAGTCTCTGGTGACAGCTGAAACCCGATTCCAACTCATACTGAATATCTCATTATGGTTATTAATTTTTTTCAAATGAAAATTCCATGCCTTTAGGTACAAAGTTAACTTGCTTGCCCAATATAGAGCAAGTTCCAGACAGAAACAGCCAGTGTTCCCTCTTTTCCAGAATTAGGCTTAGACTAAATAGAATTTCTGGGATGATGAAACACGCTTACTAAGCACTACTGAAAGAGAAACAGCTATGTAATATTCCATGCAACTTATGCCAGGGTTTTCGGCATTCACACAGGGCCAGGAACGCATGGACACCAGTATGATGCAAAGTCAAACCTTCTTTATTATCTATATCCTATGTACATGCATGCAGTACAGTATCTCTACTTTCAGCTACATCTACAAACTACCAGTTCTACACATGTCTACACACTAACAGGTCTCACAGCAAAGGTGCCCAATTGTTTACAGATTATGTCACCCTTTAGTAGGCTATAGCTGTGAAGCTGGCCAATATTAAGACCTCATTGCTATAGTAACTTCTAGTGCTATTTTTACCAGCAAAACCTGTTTACTTTAAGTTTCTTCTCATGTCCTTGTGGTCAGGCTCTTATCTACAGTCCAGCTTTGAGATATGCCTGCTGGACACATTCTGTGTCTGTCTCACGGCCTTCTCTCACGGTATCCAACAAACTTCCTTTCAGTTTCTTGTGAATTACTGAATATGTGAGTTAGTTACCTTGAAAAACAGCAAAGAAAATTGATTAAAAGGCGTTCTTGAATTGTATGAAAAAAGCAAAGTGCTAGTCACCACCCTCTAGCACAATCACACATAAAAAGAGGCCTTCTGAAAGCATATTGCAATAAAATACTAGATTTGGAAGCTCACATTCATAAATAGTATCTTTTTGCTGTCCCATGTAAGTTTCTCTCTTCCCATTTTTCTTCTGAGACAGCATTTCCACACATGATGACAGAGGAGTTAACATGGTTTCTCTCCAGTATATCCACAACATTAAATCAATTAGGGAAAAAAAAAGGAAAACAAGAAAAAGAACTAATACATAAAGGTAAGATTTCCAAACTGTTCTCACTTGGATAGAGTGTATCTACAGGGAAGACTGCCTTTCTCTTTCTGCTCCATTTCAAAATGGCCTTTTTTTGATTAGCTCCATAAAACTTGTTTTGCTAGTCTGGAAATATCTAGGAACGCTGCTGTGGTCATTGGTGGAAAATGGTAGGCAAATGAACCTCCTTCAGTCCCTCAAACTAGGATACGGAAAATAATGCAGAAAAGAGGATCCATTTCTGGATGTTTCCAGAATTTGACATGCAGTATCTGCATTACCAGAGAATTCTAAAATTTAAAGTAGCTCATAGAAATAACATACATTAGGCAGTCACTACCAGCATTTGCAAGCTTCAATGTGACATCAACGCTATTCTTCTAAAACTTAAAGCACTAAACAAGACTGATGTCTACTGACTTGTAGATTAAAATAAACTGCTTTCAATGAAGCACTTGATTGCCTTAAGAGATCACATTTTTAGAGAACCATTTCCTGGCACTCTCACTGTTGCACACATTAACAGAAGATCTCAGAAATCCTAACCTATGAGAGAAATCACCACCTCCACCTCAGAAAGGGGAAAAAAAATTCAACTAGCTGTATCAACATAGTAATAAGTCTAGTGTCTGCCAGTAACTGTCTCTTACTGCAGTGTTTCCCTTCATTATGCAGTTCAAGAAAAAAGTTTGCCTCCGTGCTAAATCAGCACCAACATCCTTTAACATTGTTACGATAATCCAGGCACAAAATGAAAACATCTTTTTTCCTCTGCAGTACTGCATTCTGTTCAATACCTCTACTCCAACTCAGTCAAACTGTAACTCCTATTCTGTGTTTACTGTTTTGATACACTTTTGAGGAATGTCTCAAGCAATTCAAACCTGCAAATTTCATTCCAGAACCTGAATACAGAGACGTGATAATGATCTTAGCTAATTATAGGAGATTAAGTCATTTATTGGATTTCAAATTTATGCACCTTCAGTAATTTTTTTTTGGGGGGTGGGAAGGAAGGGAGCAGCGCTATGCAGGTGATACAGAAGAAAAAGAATTAGGAGCAAAGTGTAGGATGTGAATGCCATAGGCTTGGAGCATTACCCACTCTGCTCCACACGTCTGACTATATTGGCTTTCGGAGTGTGTTCCCTGAAGAAGGAGTAACAAAGAAACTACTAACAACCATTTCTGATATAAATTTAGTGCTTACACTAACCAGATCTTTGAGCCTGTGCCTTCCAGTTCAAATATATTGGGAGACTGCAGTTTTTAGTATTTCAGCTTTGTTTGAAGAGCTATGTTTTGATGAGACAGAGATCCAGCACAGTTTTAAAGCTTCAATAAAATGCCCTCTTTATTACTCAACAACAGGCTTCCAACGAGAATAGGAATTACTTGATTTTCCTTACCTTTATTTAAGGAGAGGGGGCAGGGAGAAACCTACAACACTGCAATCACACAACTGAAGTTGGCAGTACAATCCCGGCATTCAAAATGTGAATGCAAGGGGTGTTGGTAAAAGGGAGAACAACATTCATTAATTCTAGCTAACCAAGCTTCATGAACAAACATGTGGTTCTACGTATTTCGATACTCTTAGATCCACACTGAACAGTTTACTTCAAATTAACATGCTATTGTGGCTATTTCTGCTGTAATTCATGATGATGAAAGAGGATTAATTTCATCTTCCCTTCAAGCCCACATAATTTTCTTTTCATTCTCATATTTGTCAACACCCCAATCAGACTAAGGGTAGACTTCAGCCCTATTCCCTGGCTATATTATTAATCTGACAGAAGATTACAGAGGATTTTT
>VYZS01004755.1:4595-20915 GCA_013400695.1 Neodrepanis coruscans | reverse complement strand
CTTCCACACCTTAGAAGGCTACTCATTGCACCTCTCTGTGTTTCAGTGGTACTTAACTCTCACTTCCTCCAATCTCAGAAATGTTTCCAGGGTGACTGCTGCACTTTCTGGGAGTCTTACAATATCTCTTTTGCATTTTCAGACAAGGTCATTCAGAATACCTTACTACAATACATTTATGATCCCTACCACTCCCCCTCCTCAGGGTAGCTTACAGAGTGAAATAAAAAGGATTTTCCTCTTATTGCAAGCAAAATTATGTATTTACCCCTCTATCAAAAGAACAAAGTTCCCTTTCAGTGTCATAATAGACATTAGCTGTCAATCCTAACTCATACCAACCTTTTGGAAAGGGAGGAAAGGGGAATGTTTAAATCAATATGCATAAATAAATATGAGCACTCACTTCAAAACTGGTCACATCTTGAAGTTCAGACAAGCCTATGTTGTAAGAAGGTGAAATAAATCCATATAGTGGGGGGTACATACAGAAAAGCAACCTGGGATTTACTGCTCTGTCACAAACAGGAAGCAAGCAAATGCACTCACATAACTCTGGCTACTACACCAGGTCCCTATGAAACACTCAGACACTACACCTTCACAAGGGTGGTTCTGAGCTCCCCCTGTGAAATTTCATTTCCTTCTGTGCAGACATGCACAGATTATGTGCAGGGTACATGTACAAAGTATGTCATACTCCAGAGGAAGA
Organism: Neodrepanis coruscans; assembly: GCA_013400695.1. NCBI lineage: Eukaryota > Metazoa > Chordata > Aves > Passeriformes > Philepittidae > Neodrepanis > Neodrepanis coruscans. Next base: position 20,203 of record VYZS01004755.1, on the reverse strand, counting down.
CACAACAGATGCACAATCAAAGAAAAACAGTTTATTTACATCACTGATTGTTTTACTTTAGAAATCTAAATATAAAGTTTGTTACAAACTGGAAAGGGGAAGAAGTTTGTTTTATACACTGGACAAGATTCTCCATAAATCCACAAATTCTAATACCAAGGGTACTTCAAATGCACACAAGTTGATTATAGGTCTTCTACTGAATTTCTTAAAAGAAAGTCTAATACAATGACAATCTATAAAAATCAAACTACAAAGATGCATTATTATCACCACAGTTAACTTAGAATATGACCTTAAACAACTCACTTAAGGTCATCTCGTTCAGCAGCAAACGAGGGTTCACCACACCCAGCTGAGTTCAGCATCTGCTAAGCACTTCCAGGACAACCAGGTCAGTGTTTCAGGGTTGCACAGCTGCATTCCTCAGATCAATCACTGCTCAGAGAGGGCTGCAAGGAAGTCTCACTTAGCACTTAAAGTGGTACCTGGGTTATTGGCAAATCCATTCCTGCACTTTTCACTGTAACCAAGTGGAATATAAAGAAAAAAAATCAAACTGCAGTTAACTTTTGAATGAATAATGAGACCACTCTCACACAGAAAAACCAGTCAGTATTTTAAAGTAACAATTTGAAGGTATCAGCTATTACTGTTCGAAACAAGCAACTGATCACAAGCTATTCCCGCATCTTGACTATACTCTGCCTCACAAGCTTCCATAGGGGACAAACAAGAAATAAACAAGTGTCTGATACTACTGGAGAATTCCCAGTTTTATTTACACAAACATCCAGAAAGATAAGTCAGCTAATAAACCAGTCCCTAATAAACCAGTAGCAAAGCACAGAAAAGTAGAGTTGCAAACATGTTCTTATTACCCCAACCGGACTGTAGAAGCACTGTTATTGCTCTCTAAGGTCAACAGGATCAAGCCTTGTTTTAGCCCAGACCCACCCACTTTCACAAGTAAGCAATCATTTCTGTAAGAATGAATGACAAGATTTACACAGAACTAGAAGTAGGATTGGACTCACGGATATCTGGAACCATCATAAGCATTTCTACTCTCACTCCAAAACACTACCGTCCTTTTTCACAAGAATAACCATCCAGAAAAAAAAAGAAGGCAGTGTTGTTTTATGTGACATGACTAAATCCGGTATGTGTGTGTGTGGTTTTTCTTTTATGGAAAAAAGTAAATAGAATCAAGACATTTCTTAGCTGGCAGAAGTTATCTTTTAAGTTTTCTTTCTAGGAGGTTAAGATGCATAATTAAAAAAAACCCCACATAAAAATTAAAAGTCATCAAGGTCTAAAATATTTTAATTGCATCCTTCTTGTCTGAAACATTGTCTAGCAACCAAACAGAACTTTAAACTAGTCTTTTATGTAATTCTTCTGAGGATCTGGAGATGTCCTATACACAGCTCACATCTACTATATTCCTTAATTCAGGTATAGGCATACTGGTTTCTTAATCCTATAGGAGCTGGCATAGGCTGGCCTTTGGCCAGATAAGGGCTCAGAGTTAAAACATCGTTGGACACATAGGATTTACTTTTATTTTAAGATGCTTAATATTTGAGATCCAATCACATCATTAAGTTGCAGGTCCTAACTTCATCACGAGAAATTTCAGATAAAATCAATAATCTTACCTTCACAAAGCTTTCTGAAGAGACACCCCCATGCAACTGAATCCCTGGGCTCGGGACAAGAACCACCCACAATTCAATATTACCTTGGTAAACTGGGGCATGCAGGGACAGTCATTTGCTAAGATGGGTAAGTGAGCTGTAACCCAACGGACATAGCGAGCTTCAGCAACCAGTACAGACATAAAATTGTATTGCCTTACTCCCAACTCATATAAAAGCTATTTCTGTTCAAGCTTTTTAATACTGCTTACTGAAGTAATGTCATTACTATTTTGTGAACCACTACAATGCTGCCATTCATGCCCTCAGGGCTTCAAACTTCTTCCAATGACTAGACAGGAAACATGGACACCTCCGGTCAGGGGATAATCAGGTCCCTAAAGCAAACAGCTTCAACTCACAAGAGTCAATGCAAGGACTGACATAAAAGACTCTAGTTTTAAGACTAGAGTGAATCACAAATGTAATCTGTGTCTAACTGCAGGCTAAGTAACAACTTGGCAAGATACAACTTGCAAGAAAAAAGAAAAATCCTTCATTATAGATTTCAAGAATAGATTATGTACTGTAACTATGGTCTTTGCATTTAAGAAATATGCCACCTAGTCCTACAGTTACATATTACAGGAATGTCTGAAGCCTAACTAAATACCTAGGAAATAGAAAAGTAAAGCAACTCCACAGGAGCATGCCTAGTTGTTTTGTTCAGGTCCCAGTGAAGTCAACTACAGTCTTTAGTTTCCACATGACTTTATTTAAGCCAGAATCTTCAAAAGACATACTTCAGTATGAATTTCTGTATGTATATTTCAGGCCCTGGTAAATTGAAAGTGTTGCAAATACCATAACCTAAAGCAACCTCAATCTGATAGCAAAGCCAAACTACTCTGTCGTCCAGAAAAAAATATTTAAAACATGTAAATATTCACTCTTGGTTACATTTTTCAAATACAGATCATACTGCGTTACCAGTGATAAGAGAAGCATCCAGCACCTCATATGCTTTTGGATCATTCTTTACTCTTCCAACAGTCACATCTGAACAGCTGCAAATGCACACAGGCTAGAGTAAAAATCAATGTTTTCAAAATTTAAGTAACAATTGTCAAATTATTTCAACTCTCTTAAGTTGAGAATTTTACTAGAATCAGTCAAGAGTAATTGTTGCCCAAAGAACATATTAAAGCGTGTTTATACGGAATCTGAACTTCCATACTGTTCAAGACAAAAATAAACAGCTTGGTCACAATATAAGACGGTTCTGAAAAGGTCCCCATTTAAGAAGGCTCAAAACATCATTTAGGAAAACTTCAGTTCTAGCAACTCCATCTGTTAATGTCTCTCTGACTTTTCTCAGCTGTCTGCTTACAAAACAAAGTCTCCTTCCTTTGATATCCCCTCATAACTAGTGAGCCTCTGTATTTACAAGCAGCAATTTCCTTTCTACATCTCCCAGAATAAATCAGAGAATATCCTGTGTTGGAATGGACCCTCAAGCATCATTGAATCAACCTCCTGGCCCTGCACAGACAACCTCAAGAATCACACCACATGCCTGAGAGCACTGTCCAAGAAAAGCTAATCTTAGCACAGCTTTTCTTCTAAAGAAAATGTTGTAATAAAACTGAAAAAAGGGACTTTCAGAGGCTCCATCCAACCTCAACTGTTACAGATTCTATAATCTTCTGGGGGTTTTGTATTTTAAAGTCAGACTGCTTTGTTTTGGCAAACACTACAGCATAGATACAGATTTGAAAATGACAAAACTAAGTTGTGAATTCCGAGTTTTGACACCTACCTTTAAATCTGTCCTTAAGATACTAAGGGCAGCTGAATATAAGTTCTTCTGTATTCAGAAGAATACAGAATTCTGAATTCTTGGTGTCTATGGAAAGACACCAAACACATTTTGTCTCTCTACATCCTGTAACTTTCATTCAATGAAAAAAAGCATCGAAGTCCACAGGTAGAGAGCCCACCTGCAGTGGATGCCTATCAGGAAGGAACTGATGGCCACCAGGAAGCCAGAATGAATCCCCTTTCCATTGCCAGGAATCAGCAGAGTACATCTCCTCTAATCATCCATTCTCCACTGCCTGCTGCCTGAAAGACTAAGGCCCAACATGGAGTCCTACAGAATAACAAGGATATGTTCTTAGATGGTAGAGCTGATTGTTAACCTGTATCAAACAAATTCACACTTCACAAAACTATTTGTCATGTTTCTATTAAAGTCACAAAGGTGCCAACAGATTAGCCACTAACCTCTGGTCATATCAGAGCATTTGGGCACTTTATTACACTGTCAGGAGCCTGCCATGAAAGCTCAAGAAAAAAAAATGAACTAACAGGAACTCACTCTAACAGCACAATTCTAATCTGTCAATAACTGATCATATTCTTTCTTTCTATATATGATTATCGATTTTGAACTGCACATTGTGTCCTTTTAAATGAATACAGAAAGTTGATATGTTCAGATAACGACCCACAAAAACAAACAGTTCAGGAGGAAGCTTGTAAACATCCTAGACCTTCTATTAATTACCAAGAGGGAGTTTCCAAGTGTGGATTGCATTGTGGATTGTTTGTTCTCCCATCTCTTAAATACACTAGCAGGTGAAAAAGCAGAAACAAAATCGAATTACTTTTCAGTTTTGCACCTCAACAATCCTGGAAAAATTCTGTATGTAAACTTAGGGAATTACTGGTTTGGTTCTATAAGCAAGTAATTGCAAGATACACAAGAGTACTTTTCTAAAGTAGCCTGCACTCACAGCACAGAATTCCCTGTGAAAACGGGACACAAAACCAAAATGTATAAATAACAAACTTGTTGGCCAGCAGAGGACGTCTGCCTAAGCTTAAGATGGGAAAAAAAGGCAGCTTAACATTCAACTATGAGCTCTAGAGTGCCACAATGAACACATACCAAAAGTAAACTGGGCCTGCAACAAATGTATACTGGAAAACGAACAAAGACTACTGGAAAAAGATTCTTTTGGATGGAGAGAGTGTAATGGTAGTTTTGAAAGAGTTGGAATACAACTATTTTTGTTAAATGGCCTGGTCTCTTTTTGGCCCTCAGTTATCCAGTAAATACATTTCATGAGTTTATTTCTGCTATATATAACCTCAAAAATTTATCTGCTTTCTGAGAAACCATCATTCATTTCTGTGATAGAGGATTACCCAAAGGAGTTAAGGCAGTAAGAAGCAATGTCCTTCCTCTCACTCCCCTAAAACCAGAGTTTCTCCCTTCACAGCCTAAACGTTCCATGACATCATTCAGGCAAGAAAACCCATAGTCCCTTCTCTTGTTAACATATTTCCCTTTTGAATTATTGTTACTATTTTCCTCTCTTTTTCTCCAAGTTAAAAAAATTCATGGGGGGGGGGAAAAAAAAGAGAAAGGTTTACTTGTTCCATATTAAAGATCTGTATAACCAAGGAATGCTACACAAGAGGCAACCAAAAACAACCAGGTAATGTTTTTTCCTGACCCAAAACTAGAAAAAGACAACCCAAAAGCCTAAATTTAAACATACTTCTATATAGTTAACACAGCACTGCCTGCTGCAGTCTTCAGCAAAAGTGTATTAATGAACACACTGGCATATCTGCCTACAATACAAATTAATGCCAAGGCTTTTTAGTTCATCTGTTTTTCAAATCCCCAACATCACTAGAGACCACCAATCAAGGACTAGGAAAATTAAGTGTTCTCTCAAAGGACTTGATTTGTCTTTGTACACCGGATAGCTATAGCATTTCTTTTGGCTAAAAACAGAAGACACAAATTTGTCCTACCATCACGTTATCCAAAATAAGATTTCCAAAATTATGATTAAAACACTTTTTTACAACCTTGGCAATGTCAGCTTACCAGCTATACACTGGAAACAGACATTAAGTTACAAAGGAAAAAAAAATATAACAAGCAAATGCACTATTATTTAGACAGCATGACTCCCCCCAAAAGAGACTGCTACAGTTTTCCAGTCTGCATTTCACAGAATTTTATTCATAATAAATGTTATCCCATATAACTTCCTAAGCTGCAATTTTTTCAAAAAAAGTATTTTTATTTTCTCTAAAATGTACGCTTTAATCCAGTAACAACAAAACAAACACAAAAAAATCTATTGATGAATTCATCTTATTTAAGAAGTGAACTTCTATAAGCACCCTGAAGAACGGCGAAGAAATAACATTCAACTATGAGGCGGGAAAAAACCCCGTCGTACTAAGGACTTTACAAACGGGATATGTTCCACATGCACACAAGAGTGAGGTGATCTAAACTTCAATACATTTGAAAAAAAAAGACATAAAATACTTCTCTTTGGGACTTCTACAGCACATGTTATCATATTCTCTGTGTTATCATCCCACTTCCCTGATTCTAAATGTTCATATCCAGACCGTCTCTCGAGAGGCACTCGAAAATTGAAGATAAATGAAATGGAGAATGAGAAATCAACACATACAAGCTAACAGCAATCTCAGTTTCCACAGCAAACACTCTTACTCAGGTAAAACACCCCTTACTTTCCATAGCACAGGTTTCCACAATTATTCACAGGGTTTTTTCTACCTGGATATTCCTTCACCTGGGAAGCTATCACAAAATGGTGATTGGGCTGACTTCCAAAATGATGCCTTCACTCTATTCCCAAAATGTCACAGTATTTTTTATTTCCATTGTTTTACCTTATTGAAACTTTGAAGGTGCCATCCAACTTTTAAGGCGTATTCTTACAGAATATCAAGAGTATACAGAATGGAAATTAGTATGGCATGACTACACCCTAACAGCATTCCCCCAAGCAGAAAGGCACTAAAACATTTCACTGCAAGTAACTTTTTCAAGTAATTTATCAAGCAGACTAACATCAACTCCACAGGGGATCATTGTTCCTAGAGGCAAGATGCTGTAAATTTATTTTCACAGAGGGCAAGGGGAAAAAAAAAATCCCAGGTCACCATCATGACTACTTGCACTCAAACTACCAAAAGTATTTCTTCTGTGTTCATTACTCAAAAACCGCCCACCACATTTGGAGTGCTTAGGGCCTCGTTAAAATAACTTACTACCATTACAGAAGAAAACAGAGTTAAAGGGTGCTTAGAAAATACAGATGAAACTATGAGTTGCTGCTTACTCCTCTCCTTTAAAAGAGACGGCAGGTCAGAGATTTCCCCTATAGTTGCTGCAGCATTGATTAGATGTCATCATCAAAAGAGAATTAAGAAACCGTACTGCCATCTTCCAAGGATAGAAAAAGATAAGGTCCCATCTGCCTCAGTAATATTAAGAAGAGTTCCCAGACGATCCCCATCACGTGAGCAACAACTCTTAAAACTCTTAAGAGAGGTGTCAGGGGTCTGTGGAGCCTGTTCAAGCAGTGAAGAGCGGTAACACTAGCTCTGCCTCAAAAGGAAAACAGCCAAGTTAAAGGCATCCTAAAAGACAGTTTATATTTAGAAAAAGATAAAGGGATTTGCAAACTGATGTAAAAACTAAAACATAACCTTCTCTCTTTGAAAGAGAGCAAAATATGATGAAAAAAATAACGCATTTCTCTAAATAATGGTAAATATTTCCTTGAACCTTAAGACTTCACCAGCATCAGATGCACAACACAAGTGGCTAAAGACGACAGTTTTCCATTCGCAAGCTAGGGAAGGTGGTGGTGACCGTTTCACTGGACTGTCAAGGTTACGCCCGAAACACGGAGCTGGAAGAGGAGCAGTGGATCAGCTGGCCGGTTCTGTGCTGCTCTTCACCAGCCGGAGAACCTCTCCAGGAGGATCGACGGGGACGGACCACCATCGGGCTGCACCAGCGGCTCTCGGCAGCACAGACTTCGCCGCCGTGTCATAGCAAAGCCTCCTGCTGGGGCTTTGGAGCCTCGGACGGCGGGCACAGGGGCTGAGCAAGGCGGCCCCGGTCCCGGCCGCCCCCGCCCGCGGCACAGGAACAGCCGCCTTCGCCCGCGGGCGCAGAACCGGCTGCCTCGGCCCGGCATCCCCAGGGCGCCCGGGCACTCCCGGCGCCGGATCGAGGCGGAGGACGCAACCGCAAAGTTAATCGTTAACTCGCTGCCCGCTCTCTCGGAGAGCTCCTCCCGCGGGCGCCGTGGCAGCCGGCAGCCCCAACGGGGCGGACACAGCGCACCACCGAGGGAACCGATGGGCACGTCGCCCCCGCCCACCACGACCCGCACCACGGCGACTGCTGCCCCCGCACCCACCCTTCTGCAGACTCGGCGCGGCTCCTCTCTCTCTCTTCTCACCGCAGCGCCGCGGGTGGTGCGCGGAAACCCGCGCGGAGCGGAGCACCGTGCACTCCGCTCCTCTTTCCTCCTCCACTCCGCTCTGCCCAGTCTTGCCGTGCCCGGCCGTGCCCCGCGGCGCCTGCCGCGNCGGGCTGGCGGCAGTCGCAGCAGCAGTGCCGCTCCGCGGGAGCGCAGCGCAGGAGCGGGCGGCGGGCGCCCTCCGCCGCTGGAGCGGGCGGAGTCGACCGGCGCCTGCATTAAGAGTTTAGACAGGCAAACGTCCAAAATTAGTGTATAAAGCGTCCTTTTAGCTCGCTCACGAGTTTTGCAGCGTTAAAAGTGCCGAGAACAGAAACACGTTCGGGCCTTGTCACAGAAAGCTCGTGAGGCGGGAGTCGGATCTGGCTCTTCCTTAACGGCCCGTGGGTAAAGCAGTGCCAAAGCACGGAGAGCCTGGGATCGGTCTGGTGCGGGATGGCTGCTCCATCACCCGGTGAGTTTCCCGAAAGGCATCACCTTCTCTTAAAAGCTTCAGGCTTCAAACAAATAATGCCGCACTCGGAGGGTAAAACTGGAAACAAATTCTGCTACTGTACTTTCTACATTGGGTGTTAGTGTCCGGATCCTGAGCCACGTTGCTGGAATTGTTTTGTGTTCACTGTCGCAATACCGGGAATGTAACGCTTGGAAACAATAAAGTGTTCAGTAAGAAAATAAACAATCCTAACAGAAAAATATTTTTGTACTTTATTTTACAATGGTTAATTCATAAGTTTTTATATGCTTGCACCAACTACAATTCATGTTGACAGTTTTTGTTAATGAAAATGTAAGTTGATTGTTTGCTGGGGATGTGTATATTTTGATTCTGTCATTTAATATTATGGTTGTTGATATTACATAGTGGCAGGTGTTCAGCCTCAGTTTTACAAACCATTACACTCAGTTACATTGCTGTGCCTTTAGGTCACTCTTAGGCTCTGAAATCCATTCAATGACTCATACTAATTTCAGTGAATTTTCCATGAATATCATGGAAACAGACCAATCTACGTTCGTTGTAGACAACAGCCTCTCAGAAATGCCTGCCTATTTTATATATCAAGAAATTATACCCAGTGACCTTCAGTTGTCCCTGTTTATTAAAACCCATTTTTCAAATGTTAGATACCTTTTTTTTGTGTAAGTCTACTCGCCAACAGACTTCAGCATCATGGCCAGATGCACAGCCATGAACACAAAAACAAGAACAGGCCGCAGTTATGAAAGGCAAAGTTGAAAAAAAGGTTACTTTTTTCATTTTCTGATGATTCTGAGCATTGAGACCTTCAAGGAGTTCATCAAGACGTTTTTTAGAAAGATAAACTAAAGATCATTTTGATATGTGAACTATTTTTATCTGCTATCTAAATACCAAGTCTTTTAAAATGTCATTTTCTAATTTTTCTGCATCTATGCAGACTAGTAACTAGAAGTTGCAATGGTTATTTAATTGCCTGGTTCCAGAAACCAGGGAAAGAAAAGCTGAATATACATTAAGAGCACTAATTAAGAGCACATTTTTCAACCCTTCAACCTTCTAAACCTTTTTTCTTCTCTTTCTGGTGTATTTTAGTGGGCTTTGGGTTTGGGGCTTTTTTGTTGTTTGGGGTTTTTTGTTCATTTGGGGTTTTTTCCCTCTTGTTTTGCTTTTTTGGGATTTTTTTTCCCCCTGTAGATTCTCACAGGCAATGTGTTTTAGATAAGAGTAGAATTCGAAGTCCAGCTTTTAGTTTTGCACCTGCTCAAACCTTTTAAATGTGTGTCATTTTTGTTTCCATCATCTTTTGAACTGATAATGTTTAATTTTTGTACTTCTGTTGTTGCTGCTAGAAATGCTAAATTGTATTGGGTTTATATGTAAGCATATAGCCTGTAATTTCCAATGATGTGTACTGTTCTTGTAAAATGTGTTCTTCAGATTCCTTGGGCTTGTCAGGCTGAGTGTCATGCTTGTGCTCAGCCTTTGTTCTCCTCCTGTGACCGAATAAATTTATTGGTTAGACAGATTTAGCACACCGAAACTGTCCAGCAGACTTCAGCCTTCATACCGAACAGGTAAAAAGAAAAGCAAGAAAAGCAAGTGGGTTTGCACACAGAAGTAGCCTTAAACAACCCCCAAAAAAGTTCTGTCAGTCAACCATGTAGAATTATTTTGCCTAAGGGGTCCAGTTAGTTGAATAAATTTGAAAGGTTAATGCCTACAGCAGTATGCCAGACTTCTTCACAGAGCTTACTGTCTTCATTATAGAACAGGGCATATGTTTGTATCTCTCCTACTTAATTCCTAGTCTACTGTCTCTATGCAAAAAAACCTCACCTCTAACTTAAGCATTCCTTGCAGCAATCTCTGGACAGGAGGCAGAGCTTAAACTAGGGAAATTATATGGTCTCAAACCATTTAAAATAATTGTACCAAAGCACATCTCTGAGAAGCATGGTGTTTGCAGGAGTGAGATCTGAGAAACAAACTTTGGGCTGGCCTGTATGTCCTGTAATCCTGTGGGATCAGGAGGGAGGGCCAGATTCAGAAAGATTCACTTCCTATCAATTCCATCAGAATAGTAGTGAAATAGAGATATTGGTGGTTATTTGGGTCTAAGACTTTTTTGAGTACTCAAAAGCAAAACTTAGCCTTTGCTCCAGGAACACGTCAGGCTATGGAAGCGTGGCTTGTTCACAAGATACTTAAAATTACATTGAGATAATAAACCACTGCTGATAAATATGACCTCAGAATTTAAGCTAAAGAAATGTCACACAGGTCTGGAGAGCAAGAAGTCTGACTATTATAGTTATGCAGTTGAACCACCCAAATGTCACTGATGAACAGCTTGATAAAGGACTAATGAGTGGGATGTTTACAGTCCCTCACAGCACTAACAATGCAGGACACGTGAAGTATTATATCGGAAATAAATTTTAAACATAATATTTAAAGATATGTAGCATAAACTGAATGTGTAAGGCTGTTAATGACAAGCGCTGGCATTCATGCTTAGTGCATAGCTGAAGTCATTAAGCGATGTAAGTGCTTTACAGTTGCAATTTAAGTGCTTATGAGATAATGACTCAAGAAAGTGCATGATACAGAGTACTGATGAACTATATAGAGATGGGAGCTGTGTCCTGGACTTCTGGATTTCTCAGGCTACAATGATATAGGAGCCAGAACTGTGTTCTGATGTTACCTGCATATGCTGCTCCTCTAGGTATTTGTTCTAGCCCTCAAATCATAAACCCCCTCATGGCAAATCCACCAAGTCTGTGATTAAAAGTAATCAGGAGACTGGGTGGGTGGCAAGGACAATCTCTAGAACAGCCACTGTTCCTGTTGCCTGGTGGGAAAGCAGCCAGTTCCCTCCTTCCCAAGAACCTGCTTGAAAGTATTCCTTCTATGCGGCTGAAAGAGCAACTGAAAGGGTTGAGCCTGGGAAACAAGCCAGACTGAGCAAAAAACACTTTGTAGAAGACAGTATGGATATGGGGTATTCCACAGCAGGATCTGTAGGACATGTAAAGCAAAGCACGTATTTCACTGTGGGCCTCTCATCTTACAGCACCAAAAGACAAGAGCAGGAAGTTTCAATGCTTCAAAATATCAATTAAAGTCCAGTATGTGGAGGATGCTGTTCTACAATCAAAACATCTTTTTGTCTTTAAGACGGACAAAATGAGGCACCACAAAAAGCCAAATATTTCACCATCTGTTTTTTGTTCACTCTGTTTCTTCACTGATATCTTCTGATGTTTATTCATTTCCTGTTTACATTATAAGTAGTATCTAATTGCAAACTCATGTCTCCTCTAAGCCTGTCAACTGAAAATTAAAATGTTTAATTAGAATGAGCACTGTCCAAAAGAAATAGCCCTTAATTCAAATGTAATTAAGATAACATCAAGGTATGTAGATAGACAGATGTGTGATAGATAGATATGCGTGGAAAATACAAATCCCTAATTATTGATATACATTAGAACCATCCCGCTTCCTACAATGAAGGTACTGGAGCTTGTTGTCACAGAATATGCATGGACCAATTTAAAAATAACTGTGTAAGAATGAGATAAAGAATTGTCTCCATTGACCAATGATATCTCAGAAAGCTTGCAGACTCACAGCAAAGCAGAGGAGGGGAGGTGAGGGCATAAGTGAGCCTCAGAAATCTTCAAAATGTTTGTGATATTTTCCTAATTTTTTTGAAAATATTTCACTTTTCTGAAAAGACATAAAGTGTGTTAGGCAGCAATGGGAATTTTAAAGGGATTTGATTAGTGCATGCTTACAGGACTTGGAAGACCCTATAATTTTATTAGATCTGGTTGGCTTAGTCAATAATTACATGTTTCTTTTGAACAGCAGATGAAATCTATGCATAGTGTTTATGATTATCAGGGAGTGACAACACATGCTGCCTGGCCAAGTGAAGTATATGACCTGACCACAGAAATTCTAGTGTGATTTGTAATATGCTATGGAGAATGAAACATAAAATTATATGCCATTTGCACAGCATCCCTTACTGTTTATCATCACTTAATGGCTAGTATCATACTCATCTGAAGACTGGTGTCGAACATCATAGGTTTGAGTATTACATCCAAGGACTTTAGGAAGGCTAGAAACATGGTTCGTGACAGTTAATTTAAAAATTTTTGCAGCTGAGAACTATTTGCTTTAGAGTTAAGAATAATCAGAAAGTTTATAGCAATTGTTTGAAAAACGCCCTTCTTGATAAAGGAGAGAAAAAGCAAACAGCACTGGATAATTTACTGTGATGGCTGTACAAAGCCCTTGTGTAATGTTTTATCAGCTCTGTAGTATTCTTTCCTAAATCATATCTCAGACTAAATAATACAAATGTGTTCCTTTCTTAGAAATAAGTTTATTTCTCTATTCAACTTGCAGCTGTGAAAGAAAAAAACCCTAAAATCTGATTGCTTTGAGAAAGTTTGTTCTTCCAAAAGACATTCAGTATATTTTGTATTATTGCAGTGAATATAGACTCTAATTTTGTTTAAGGCATAAACCATTATGTGGTTTTGTATTTGAAATATAAAATGTACATGAAATATATTTTACTTAATATTTTTTTTTGAAATATTATATTTGGAACAGCTTGATGATAATAAGGAGAAGTTGTTTCAAAGACCATATGCAGAAATACCTGAAGATACACTGTGTGCAGGAGGCATTGAAAATAGAGTTTTGAAAACTATAGTCTTTTTATCATGATGGCTTCCCAATTATTTATGAAGGTGCAAAGTTTTTGAAGGCTCCTAAATCTTCTGTTTTTGCATGTGCAAATGACAAAATTAAGATCAAGTAACCTTGACTTTCAGGTGTCTCTGAAAGCTATCTTAATGTTTTTGCTTGTGTGTGTGACTGTTTGGATTCATAGCTGATGAATATATACATACATATGCACACACTCTAAATTCCAATTTAAAAAGTTAGCCAGAGTCTTACATTCAATTTAAAAAGTCAAGGCTGCAAACAGAAATCTTTACAGAAAATTGGCGATAGAAAGGAGTCCATATTTTATAACCTACTGTAGTTAAAACGAAGCCTCTAATTCATGTTTGATTACAACTCAGAAGTAGAACAGTACCCTGTACTTGCTAGTTGTGAGAATAACAGATATAAGTGCTGATGTAAGTGGAGCCCTAGATGAGAGCTGTGGATAACATATGCTCCAGGGTAATCATAGATATTTTTGAAAATGAAAAGAGTGATTTTAATGAAAATCCACAAATAATGACAGTTTAAATTCAACATGATAAACCAATAAAGAGAATTGTTCCAGCTTTTGACAAATGGCATGTGTAATAGTCTATGGAGTATATTCTAGCTTTTCTAATGAAGAAGTGCCCAGGGATATCAAAACCTCTGTCTCAGACTTGAAGAACCATTTTAAATGCATAAAATAATATACATGAGGAAGAAATGTAAAATTAGAAGTAATTTTTTAATAGTGTGGCCATGATTGCAAAGCAGAGAAAACAAGAGAGACTTTGTTCCGCAACTTCAGTTTTTATTAAGAGGGGCTTATTTTCTTAACAGGATTTACCGATGTACCTGTAATAATTTTGCCTCAGCTACAGTATTGTATTTAAGTACAACTGGTACTAAATTTTTGGTTATAAGATGGACGATACACTCGTAACCAAGGGAGAGGTTGCTCAGGGGGCAGTAGAACAGTCATCAGTCACTAGGATGGCCCAATCTCTTTCTGAAGTGAGCCCTGCTTTGAGTTTGGGTAAAATTACCTCTAAAGTTCTCCCTCTAATAAAATTTTCCTGTAATTCCACAACTGAGTTAGCTTCAAGCATCATCTGAAGAACTGGGAGTAGACTGTGTCTGAGGCCAGCACAGACATCCAAAACCTGCCTGAGAAGGTTTTATCCTGACACAGCACTGGATGATACATGAGAAGGTGGACCCAGACTGTGGCAAATTCTGCAAAGCTAGCCTCTGTCATCATGTTGGTCAGGTGTCTGGTAAGACTGAGAATGTTTCTTATGTTTCTTTGTAATCTCCCATATAAAATTCTTCAAAGAACTTTTCAAACTGTGTATTGCTAAATCTTCAAAGTTGGAATAAGGAGTAAGAAAAATTGCAAGGCCTCATCTAGTTGTAAAAAAAAAGTGAAACCTCTGCCTACAAAAACTCATCATAAGCAGAACACAATCCTAAGGCATGATTTTGAATTACAGACTGAACTATAAAAAGTTTTCACTCACCAATATTGCTGCTTTTTTAAAAATGAGAATCATCTAATGAAACCATAAAAATCAGAAAATCCATATCTGCAGACCAGTTGATTAATCATCAGTCAAAAATTCGAAGAACATAAATTTTAGAGAATCTTGCCAAGCCTGGAGTTCTCTGGAACTCAGACTTGTTGTTTGAATGATTTTGTTTACCTTTGTTCCTGCAACCAGTTTTGACGAAGACAAAATAAGGCAGATAGAAAAACCTGTGGCAGAAATAATTGTGCAGCACTGCTTCTTGAATTGTGCTGGCAATTTTTTTTTTCTAATACAAATTTATAACATTAAAATAGATCTCCTGAGGAGGTTTTATCTTTTTTTTTTCAACCATCTGTTTGCCTTTTGTGAGGACATATATAATTGAAAATTATTTCAAAGTTCTCTGTATCATAGACTTAATATGTGAAATAGTATTAAATTCAGGGCTGGATTTGAGTTTGCTTCTGGTGAAATCAGCCACAGGCTCTTTAATAGTAAAGAGGTTCACTGGCCAATGCCTGAGGTTGTACTGAAATTACATTAGACATAATTTGTATGGAAAGTTGCTTGATGTATGCAAGTAGGAGAATGAGGGGGTTTTTTTTAGGATAGTAAGGATTAATATGTAGAAGGCCACTTACAACCTCAAAGCTGTAAGTTACATTGCCCACATCAATAACAATGAATTAAATCTTGTCTTCAGAGGCAGAAAGAATCAAATCAGAGGTCTGAAGAAATTATTAAGTGATTTAATAAATTTATTTTGTTAATGTTTACATGTATAGCTAGGTGTTACATATACGTATGTCACTGTGGAGGTGCTGTTTAACTTTATCACTTTCCTGAAACAGGATCACAGTCCTCAAAGATTTAG
>VYZS01004735.1:41700-72310 GCA_013400695.1 Neodrepanis coruscans | reverse complement strand
CTGGTTTCTTGGTAGCAGCAATGGATTTTCACTGAGATTTTGGCTCCTAGTCCATCTAAAGATGGAGATTATGGAGTCACAGAATCATAGAATATGCTGAGTTGAAGGGACCTATCAGGACTGAGTCCAACTCCTGGCCCTGCACAGGACACCCCAAGACACCATGTGCCTGAGAGTGCACAATCTGAGGTTTTCTAGAACTTCAAGGTGTCTGATCTCCTTTGCAGCCAGTGGAGCTATAGACACCCCAGTGCTCCTGGAAGCCTTTACCATTTCACTATTATTACCATTTTTCCTTGAATCTGATGCTAGGCATTTTTTAAAACATAAATCTCCTGTGCTCCAGGATCAGAATAAAACTATAGAGAGAATGCATTTCCAATGCAATTTACTTCACTTCATGGAGAATGCAAACCCAGCTCCTTCAGGCACATCACTACTGCCTGAATAGCTCATTGGCATATTTTACAGGAAATATTTTCAAACATTTTCTTGACTTTGCCACCAAAAGAGCATTTGAACCATACATCCTCCTGATTGTAAAAGAATATCAGTGTTGACCGTCTGACCAGTTAAGTTTTAGTAGTGTTCTTCACAGCCCTCCAGTAATATATCAAACACTGTTATGCACATAATGCAGCACTGTGATCTAATTTAAATAATACTTTTTTATTATTTATACTACTCTATGTAATATACATCAACACTTTGCTATATAACCTAAGTGATAACCCTCTTCTTAGTTACCTTCCAAACTCTGAATTTCTGTTTGGTTTGTATTGAAATTAGCACAGTTACCAAGTCGTAATGATGTCTCTTTTCCTTTGAAATGGGATGTGTAAGTCAAACTATACATTTTGTGTGTTTCTGTTTTGAGATGCAGTTTATAAGGATTTACACACAACATTAGGTGTTCTGTATAAATCTGCATACATTTGTGAATTCATCTGTTAATCCCCTTTTATTTAGAAAGTATTAATTGATGGTGGTTTATTAGGGGGTTTTATTTTTGCTGGTTTTTTTTTTAGTACTGGTTATTCTTGAATTAAGCAGAGACTTGTCAGCTGGGTTGCTTTATCTTTGATCATGTACATGACCTTATAATTCTTCCACAGTTCAGCAAACAAGTACTAGCTTCACTGACCAAAAAAAAAGTCTCAACCTAATGTGTCTATGGTGCTGTATTTTGCTGGTGTACATTTAAAACCAGAAATGATTTAAAGGTCACTTTCGAGTTGTTCTAATAAGTAGCCTTTCCTGGTTTGGGGAGTTAGGGTTTTGTTTAAGCATTGAAACAAGGTGTATTTATCTGAAGCTATGTAAAGGTTTTTCTACTGTATCACATTTCCTTTTGCAAAGAGGGGAATATTTACCTGATGTAACATCCTTTCACAGTCAGTGGAAGGGGGTTTTGTTTCACATTTTTATTTTCAGTGTATTTTGTTGAGCTTTGGATCAGGCCAGCAGTTACAGGAGCTCATCATCTGAGGGTTTAAGGGATAAACGACAACTTGCGCTGGCCTTCAGTGCTAGAAGGGATTTTACCGAATGCTAAAATAACATGCTGGATTCTGGAATGGCTGATCATTTAGAAATGGGAATCTTTTTCATTTGTTTACTCTGGCCTGAAATCCCAAGACTTTCTTTTTTCGTTCAGATTACATTGAACTTTAGTACATTTTTAAGTTACGTAGAGCATTTGTATGTTTTCTGAGTATGTGCGGGACAGCAATTGAAAATCATACCTGTATCTGATAACCAGTTCCATGCCTGCATCATTCACACTCACTACTTAAAACTGCCATGATGTAAAATGTTGGGGGGAATGATTTGTGTGTGTATGAAAAGCATTATGAACTTGTACATTTTTTTATACTCTGATCTGTAATTTCTGAAATATTTTGTTTTACAGAAAAAAGTGATAAAGCAATCAAAAGACCAAGAGATTTAGTATCAAAGCTCAAGGGTCACAGGACCTTAACTGGCCAATAAGTTAATTTAGTACAGTGATAAGCCAATTTTTTTTTTCCTGTACTTGGCGTCTGAAACTGCCAATTTCATCAATATTGAAATACGAACTGTGATGGGGAATGAACAGTGATGTTAAGTTGTATTTGTGTTTACCTAAATGAGCAGTCCGAAGGCAAGTGCAATCAGCTGATCTTTAGGAAATATGAAATTGTTGATTTAGAGGCATACTTGCATTTTACATTTTCTTGATGTGTAATCATATTGCCAAAGACAAACTATTTCATCAATTATTATTGTAAATAACACTTTCCCAAAACCTACCATAAAGTTTCTGTGATGTATTGTCTTCCAGTTGCAATAAAAATTACTGAGTTGCATCAATTGAACAAGTGTATTTGTGTGAATATTGGCTTCAAAATATACTCAGATATTAAGAAGGAACAACAGTAATTTTTTTTTTCAAATTAATTCCTTCATTATTAAGTAGTTCTACCCCTCATGGAACATTACGTGTGTCTTCTTTGCAGTAGATAGGAGCTGATGCTAATTTGCTGTCATGTGCAACTGGCTAAACATACTAAATAGGTGTTAAGTTAGGGCCTGATCTTCCTTTCTCATCAGTTTTACAGCCCAGAAACAAAGCTGATTTCACTGGGAATTGTTTGTTTGTTGTTGTTTTTTTTAATTAGCAACGATCAGAAGAGATCCAGTAATAAAACATGTGTAATGGTATATATATAACATCCTGAAAAACATTGCTTTGTAATGTTTGCATCAACCCTTCCCAGGCTTTATTCAGTTTTTTGCAGCACCAGAGCTCATAATTCTTTTGCCACTTTACTCCTTTACCTCACGGCTTGAATGAATGATTTGCAGGAGGAAATCCTGTAGAGTCAAGAGCTTCAAAGCTAGTTGCCTCAGCTGGCTCAATCTGTAGCCACCTAGGAGGTAACCTGATCTTCAGATACTTGGAGCCTCCCTGGTCACCTTGGGCTGCTGCAAGAATAGTAATGCTTTTTGTTCACTGATGCTAAAAAAACTAATCCCTCTCTGTATAGATCTAGCAATCCAACCTGAGTCTAGATTTGAAGTAAACAGTGCAAAAGGATTCTCTTCAGAGAGTAAATAATAGGGGGTATTAAAAAACTGCAGTTGCCTCATAGCTTTCTCCAATTAAACTGAACAGTAAAAATCTTGTAAATCACATCATTCCCCAAACTCTGTGGTTTGAAAGCATTCTGTTAACAGCCTAGGTATTTATAAGTTAACTTTTTAAAGGGTTGAGGGGAAAAAAAAAGCCTTCCAGTTCTTCTGTCAAACTTTCTTACACCTGGTTTGAAATGCTACTGAAGCAGAGGAGGATGGTTTCTCAGTCATGTAACAGGAATGTATGGCTGCTGAAGCTAGAACTCAGCTGACTTGGAGTTGTAAGAGTGTCCCCCTCACTTGTCTCAATGCCATCCAGAGTAGTTGGTATGGGAGACTATCACAGTAGGCATCTGAGGGACAAGATGGATGTAAAAAGCTCTAGTGGGGAGTGGGGCAGAAGAAACAAATGTCCGAGATACACGCAAAGAGCATAAAAGTGCTGGCCTCAATATCTGTCCAGGCAGTTGCTACTTCAGTCTATTGCCTGGAAAAGTTTCTGTTTGTAACCTATCCTCGGTGCCTACTGCCACAAGGAGGAGGGAAAAAAGACTGTCAAGGAGACAAGATGAGAGGAGACTGGTGAGAAGGCAAAACCACTTAACTGCGCTCTGAATCATCTTCCTCTAATGGATTCCCCCTCCCATCTGCCGCCAGTTAAGCGACTATCACGCAGCACCATCTGTGGATGGATGTATCTGTAGCGACATGTATAGAGGAGCAAGGAGACCTGCAGTCTCCACAGAACATGTTTTAGCCTTTATATACAAGTCAGCAAGCTTGCCAAGAGGCTGGTTGTGTGCTTTTTTCAGCATAGGAACGCTTGAAGCTGTTTAGCTCAGGGACACTATCAGAGATACTCTGAATGCCAATTGTGCTTCAGACTTCTCATGCAATGGTGCATTTTGCCTGTTATAGGCAAAATAGTCTCAAGCTGTGAGTTTTAATTCATTGCCAATTAACACAGACTTCTGATCACTCATTTGGATGTTTAGAAAAGACATAACACTATAAACACCTCTCCTACCTCCTCTCCAGCCTCAACACCCTTATTTGCACCTTGGCTTGTGCTCAGTTTGCCAAAATGCCCCTGGCAAGCTCTTGGGCAGCTTGGGCTCGGTGAGGTGATTTATATACCATCTCTTTTCTGCTGCTCTTTCTTCAGGGATGTCCCTGCAGGTGGAGCACATGCTGTCTGCAGCCACTCCAGGAATCCCTGCTCTGGTGTAGGAATACATCTGAGAAGGAGCACCCCCTGCTCCTAACTGCCCATAGCAGTGTCACCCTGTAGGTCGGTCCCTCCTTCTTGTTGACCTCAGTCCTGGCCAGCTTCACATGGGTGATGCTGCCACCCCTGTAGCCACTGCAGCATCTCAATCCCTCAACACCTCAGCTGAGGTGGCAGTGGTGTTTGGCCCACTCAGGTTTCTCTGATGAGGAATCCATAGGGACAGGTACCATGGCTTCACTCTGGGAGAGAGCCCCTGGGGGCTGTGTGGGTCAGAGGAAGAGCACCAGCCTGCCCACATGGCCAAGGCATTTGGTATGGGCACCCACCCTGGGGTGGCTGCCTCTGTCCTCCCAGCCCCTGCATATCTTCCCTTTAGTAGTCTCTGGGAGAGTGGAATGGCAGGGCTCCTGACCCTCCTCAATGTGTAGAAATAGAAGTGGTTCTGTGTGTAACACAGGGCATATGAGACCTATGAGCTTTTACACTGCAAATTTTGGCTACAGAAGCAGCTGTGTGGCCAGAGGTGTAAGGCTCTGGGGACCCAAATAAGCAAGGGTGAAAGTCCTCCCCTGCTCAGGACACTTGAGAGAAAACATGGGCCTCCAGGCTCACCCACCTTGCTTGCAAGGGCAGGTACCTAATGGGTGTCTTGTGCAAACAGGTACACACAAAGTGCCCAAGTTCATTTGGCCACCATGTTAAATTTCTGTCTTCACACAACAGCATCTTGTGCTATGGACTTCCCAGTGAAAAGGTGGCATTTGACCCTTCCTTTGGCATAATGCACACTGGCTGGGGAAGTTGACTAGAAAGAAAGGCTTTTTTTCTGTGTGCTCCAGATCCTGTGTTATGCCAGGAAATGAAGCAACAATGGTTTCTGTGACATCTGCTTTTTAAAGAAATATTATAAAGGGCACATTCAATCCACATAAGATAATTAAAGAGTTTAAACTACATCATAAAAATACAGATGATTAATAATGGTAAGAAACTTCATGGAAAACACTCTATGGCAAACATCTGTCAGACTTAGTAACAAACATACTGCTTTTCATCTTACACTGTTTGACATAATTTTTATTGGCTATAAATCTGCAGGGTTTGTTTATATTTCTATTTGCATTAGGATTGGTTGCCGCTTTATATTTGATCAGCAGAGCTGCTATTCACTGTGGTGTAAGAAATCAAATAATGATTGTGTATATATAGCAATCTGAGAATTAGAGTGCAGGAGACTGTAAACACAAAATTTTAAAATCTCTGCTTATCACCATAAGTAATATTCTCTCCAGGTCTTTAATGACAATCAGTTTCTAGAGGCTTTTCCCAAATAACTGTCATTGAAAACAATAGCATCTGTTTTGGTAGCTTGGTCTTGAAATGCAGCATCTTCCTCCTGCTAAGATACAACTTGTCCTTATCTGTCTGTTTTCAATCAGTTAGACAATACAAAAGATAACACCCACATTTTTCCTCTCCTATTTTTTGAAATGAATGGTAATACATCAACAAATAGGAAGAAAACACTTGCAGTAGATGCATTTTAGGAAGCAGAAGCTGTGCATTAGGGTTGCACCCTGTAACACGGCTGTGTGTTGTGGGATGACACAGCAGATCCCTCCTGAACTGACATTTCCGTATGTACAAACACAGACCTAAAAAATAAATGGCTTATTGGCAAAATATGATAGAAAAAGTAGGATGAGTTGGAATGACAGTGAAGAGGTTGATGACGTGGCTGCTTTGCCCTTAAGTAGGCCAGGCAGAGATCCTTTTAAAATAATACAGTCTCTTCTCATTCCTTTGCAGCTTTGTTTTCTATCTGTATAATACGGATCCAGGGACCTGGTTTTAATCATCATCTTACATAACCTCTGCAATCATAGTAAAGAGCAGTGCTGTTCAGTGATTTTAAAAATAGCTTTATTCAGCATACTAATTAATACACTAGCTTATTCCAACCTAGTTCATTCACCATCTCAGTTACAAAAGCTGCACTACCTGGGGTGTAATCAAATAGAGCTGGCTTTGCCTATTACAGTACTGTAAGAACCAGATCGTCAGTTAGGAGAAGAGTCCCAGCTCCTGCTACTGGGGGCCACTGGCTGCTATCTGCTCCTGGCGTGGCAGTGGGAGGAGCTATGCTGCAGTGGGATCTAATGGGTGATCTACCGTGGAAAATAAAAAAAAAAAAAAAAAGTATTTGGGGAATATTGTCTAAAAGGCTGCAAACAGCATTCAGTCAGCCATTTTGAGCTTTGCAAGCAAGGTAGGGGGAAGGGAAAAGAAGGTAAAGAAAAGGAAAGCTGCTGCAAGGAAAGGAAAGCTCCTGCTGTCTGCTTAAAAGAAAGAGGTGACAGCATGGGAGGTTCCTGGTGCTACCTGAGGCATCCAGGAGCCGTATATACGGAAAAGGATAGAAAAATCCCTGTGAAAAGCAAGTGCTCAGCATCTGATGTAGGAAGCCCATGAGGCTTTGTGTCTGTTAACCTTTACCTTTCTGAGGGACTTCTCCCTCACCACCACCTTTTAAAGCACTCCAGAGCATTGTGGTTGCCTGTGCCAGGTTCTGTGCCAGGGCTCTCACTGCCCCAGCACTGTGTTGGCTCCCCACCATCTGTGGGCCCCGCTGCCTCATGTGACTTTCTCACCCAGGTAGCAAATTTAAGTGACACCAAAACACTGCCATGAGGGCTTTCCTGAACCTCAGTTAAGCTAATGCTGTAGGCTTACCTCTGTGAGCTGGATGGAGGACTTAAATGGCTTGAAAGAGAATTATCAACCAATTCCCAGGTACCATGTCAGGATATATCTCTGCTGCTGAAAAGTCATCTCCATCCTCCCATCTTCTTCCTCTCTACTCTCCTTTGCGTCATTTTGGGCAACTGAACCCTCTTCTAGGTGCTGACGGAGACTGGCTGCCCCAAACACAAGATGTGGTTAGTAAGGACTTTTCACCATTTTTCTAATCTCTGTTTTTACAGCTATTTGCAAACAGACCCCTCTGACTTAACCCTGTGGCATCTGACCTCTGAGACAGGTCTCACCTTACACAGGCATTGTTTGCTTTAGTAAACTTGAGTGTAAACAAATGTGAAGTCAGGGAGCTGCTGAAATTCGGTGAACTAGAAGCATAATTGCTTGAGCATTTAGTGCTCCCATGCAGACGGGAGCTGTTTGCTTGCCCTCCTGCTTTACCACTCCCTTCCAATGAAGCTGCAGTAAAATTTATAGTCCGTGACAATGTATCTTACTGGAAGCAAATAAGTCACCTCCATTGCACGGGTAATATCATCTCCACCGACAGTGGTGTTCACAGTGGCTGGAGGGAGTGCATGGGAACTCCAGTCTGTAGGACGAGTCACTGCTGAAAAAACGCTGGCTGGGCATGGCAAGGGAGCTATGAGCCTGCTTTGGGTGGCCTGTATGAGAGTGAAGTAACTGGCGGGGAGCGGGGGAAGGATTTATTATTTCAAAGAGTTTGGAGATTTGGGTTTTTTAAAACAACTCATCTTAAAATAGCCAAGTAATAACTTTTGCCTGGCTGTGTTTGCAAGGTAGAATATTGTAATTTCTGGTTCAGGGTTCAGGGACAGAAGAAAAGATTATTTGGCAGACAAAGGCAGACAGAGCTTGTATCCCTTCAAGTGCCTCAAGCTGTTTATTCGTGCAGACTGTAAATGCCACTAAAATACATAAGAGCTCGCTAATAGGACAATTGTCTGATGCATATAAAAATAAAAATACAAACATATTTCATTTTAGACAGAAGCCATGTTACTTTAACATATAGATTTTGACACAAAATGAGAAGCCTGAAATTGGCTGCCAAAAGAAAGGGTGGGCTGCCAGAGGAATTAGCCCCTCAGAAGTTTTGCTCCCTAGGGCATAGCCAGTGTTTGTCCACTCCTAAAGTTAAGGTCAGGCTTAGGAGATAAAAAAGCCTAGAGCCCTGAAATGACTCAGGCTGCCAAAGGGAAGGGGTATGTCACCAAGACTGAAATTTTTCATGGGAGAGAAGACTGGAATTCTGGGGCAAAGGCTCAGTCCACAGCTGTGTAGGGAGTTGGAGCTGCAGCATGAACAGGAGTGCAAAGGGCCTGCCAAGGCACAGGATAATAAACCGAGAGGGTCCTGTCCTGGCAACATTTTCATCTAGGCCAGGCTGTTATGTTTGCATCTCCTTACCAGTGAGTCTTACCAGATTGCTGGGTTTCATCTCCTCAGTCTGCTGCTGATGTATGAACTCATGGAAAAACCCCACTTCCAATCTCTGCATTATACAAGAGATCTCACTACCTTTCTATCTTTCAGTTTGAACTTTCAAAATGCAAATTTTTTTCTCAATCCCTGGCTGTCACAGAGGCAAATACTGCGTAGATTTATTGCTTCTAAATACACAACACATCTGGCTGAGTTTAGTCACCTCTGGCACCACCTTTTGCACTAGTAGTCTGTAACTCAGAGTCTGAATGTGGAAGTTAGTTACACATCAGAGGAGTGTGTAAGGAGATGCTGCAACATACAAACTGTTTTCCACTCCTAAATGGTGAGGAAAACCTTCAGTCTGTCAGAGCTAATGCCACTCGAGCTGCAGGGAGGACAGGAAACTGCTTGGCGGGATCTGTGGTGCAGGTACACAAGGTGGGTGGTGCCGAATGAACTACCCAGGGGACAGGTCAGCACATCCCAGCTGTACTGTGCTCTAAGCAGTGGAGCTCAGTTACCTCCAACATGGCACAGCAGGAAGACGCCTTCAGCCCAGCTGCCTCTGTATGGCATTGCTGTGTAGACACCAGCAGGATTGTCTGGAGCATTCATTGTCTTACACTGATAGGGATAACTGGTGTCTGTGACACTTGAGATACCTTTGCATTTCTCTCGCCGTGGGGACCTTGGGTGCTGTGTCAGGGGCCCAGACAACAGCTGTGCTGGCCAATGGAGTCCTGTGTAAATACAGAGAAATGCTTCCTGCAAAATCTTTAAACAGTGCAAAGGAGGGTTGCACTGCCTCATGCTGTCTTCTAAGCAGACACCTGTACTTCTCTAAGGTAATCCACCATGTCCTATGCTCAAAGTTTTCAGTGCAGGGGTAGATGCTCTGCTTTTTAGACATAGAAGTCTCCTGGCATGCTCATTTCATTTTCTTTGTGAGCTTTTCCTTTATATGAAGTGTTTATTAGCATGACATGAGCAAACACCAGCTCCAAACTGAGGTTCTTGGTGAAATGAAAATGCAAATGTTTGTCTTGCACAATCAGATTTAATATCAGGGCACTAATAGACCTTAATGGCCCTGACCAGTCTCATCTGGGGGCTCCATCTACATGCCTCCCTGTGGACCCAGGAGCTCCATTTCAGCTCAGCCCAGGGCTATCAGTCTGTATCTGGTTATAGCATAGAGTACGAATTTCTACCTCAGGTAGAGCAGTGCCTGTGCATGGGCATGGACCCTGACCAGCAGACTGACTTCCCAGTCTGATTGCAGACCTGCCTTGTCATTGGGGACCTGCCCAGCAAGCACTGTGCTGTATCCAGCCCTAGTTACCATCACTGAACTTGACTCTGATCAACTGATTGACTTCCCAGTGAGATTTTGGAGCTACCATATAAGTACAATGTTGCCTGGTAAGATCTGTATTCTTGGTAGAACCTGGCTACTATCTGCAGATCTGCCCACTCACCTTGCTCAGGTACTGTGGGGCTGGGCCCTGGCTGGAGGGGTCCCTGACTTTCGGGGAGCAGCTTGCCTTCACAGCTCCAAGGTGGGGTTAAGGCCTCCTTAGGGAGCTACAGGACTTGAGCGTTGCAGGTGGGGTGTGCTGCGCCATGAAGGTTGCACATGATTTGTTTGTCTGCTCTGTTCAATTGGCTGTAAAATACAACAAATTCATTTAAATTGCTACTGCAAAAAAAGTTGTCTTGCTGTCTAATCAAGTCCAGTAAAGCATTTTTGTGGATGTTCTTTGATTTGGCTTCATTCTCTACTTTGCTTTGCCCTGCACCTCACTTGAAGGAAACTTTGTATGTGAATAATCAAACAGATATAACTAACTTGGGAGGTAAAGCAAGGAAGCAAGAAGAGCAGAACCGAACATGTGCTCTCCCCCATTACCTGTTGTACCTGTTGCTTATTCATATTCTCACATGAGAAAAACACACATAAGTTGATTGTATTTTTGGCATTTCTCAACTATGATCTAATTGTCAGGCTTAAGTTTTCTTAATTTTAGTACAAATAATTGTCGTTTCATCAATATTGGCCCACAGGTACCACGTTGGTAATCTTGACAGAGATGCTGCTGTCCAGGACAATCAGTCCTGGTCCCACTGGGGTTGCAGCACAAGTTAAAGTGACCAAAAAGCAGGGCTGTCCATTTAATAATGCATGGCTGTAGGTATGTTTATTTACTTGTGTTTATTTTTTACCATTTTAAACATATAGAAGATTAAGTTACTTCTTTTCCAAGCCTATAATTTTCTTGTCCTTTCCCTGCTCTTTTTTATTTCACATAAGCTATTCTATACCACTGCTGCAAGTTACCTGCACAGGCATTCACAAGCACATGGCAATGACTTTGCTCCTCTTCCCCCATGCATGTTATCTTGTTCTGCTCTAATGGAGCATCTTCTGGGCGGGGTACTGCAGATCCCATTAAATATGCTTCTGTATCAACACTGCTCCTAAGCAAAATATATTGATTGGTGAAGCTTTGGACCTGCTTTAATCAAGTAATCTAAACAGGGCTTAAGCTTCAAAAGCCTAGTGATGCTCCTAGCTTCAAAGCTTTTACTTACACTGAATTAATTTATCCTGGATGTTCTAATGCTCTCAGCAACCCTATAGATTATAACGTTAGAGGTTACAGTCATGGCTCTGATAATATTCCCTAAGCTTGAACTGTATTGATTATAAGGTAAACTAGAAGGGGGAGTGGGGAACACAAAGAGAAAAAAAAAATATTTCATTTGAAGCAGGTGTGAATGTGTTCACCCCCTATCAGGCTGATGGGAAGGAATATCAGAAGGTCCTAACACTTGGGGTTTTTTTGACTGGAGATACATTCTGATATGGACTGAGTGTCAAGCCCTCACTTCCAGACTCTTTCTTGCATAACATTGTAGGTGTATTATGTCATAAATATAATTCTTTGTCAAAGGAAGGTTGGTTTGGATTTCAATATGCAGAGCATGTTGAACATCAGTACAAGTTAGTGTCAGTCTCAGCTGCACTGTGGGAAAAGGGAATAATATTTTTCCCAGTCCAGGCAAGAGCTAGAAACCATTGTGTATAACCACCTGATGCTGAATTATGTCCACTAATGACACAATGGATGTGTGCTCAAGACCTGATAGTGTTAGGTTAATAGTTGTCTTGATGATCTTAAGGGTCTTTTCCAGTCTAAATGATCCTGTGATGCTAAGAAACTTCTCATCTTTATGTTCATGTTTGTAAGAACCATCAGGGCTCTTCCATACATCCTAGTTGATGAATTGAACACCTGTGCAAACACAGGAAAGTGTCTAATCCAATGTGCGCTGTAGTCTAAAGATGCCATTAAATCATATCTGGTTTGATTGTCATTAGTGAGAAGTGTAAGGTGCTTAAACAGACATAATTGCCCCTACTCCAGCACTGATGCAGAGTGCTTCTGGGTTGCAGGCATATAAGCCAGTGGCATCCAGCAGTTTTACTGGAAACACACAGGGCTGGTGTTCCTGTTCCCCAAAGCAGAGACCTGGCACAGTCTATATGGGTAGCTCCATCCTGGCTCCTGGTGAAGTCTGCAGAAAGGATGGGACACAGAGCAGAGTTACTGTCTTTCACTGGAGGGTAGCAGAAAGCCCTCTCCAGATAACTCCCAAAATTTTTTCAGAGGCCCTGCCCTGAGCCCTGCCTGTTTTCCAGAGATTATTATGAAAACAGCATAATGGTGAATAAATTAAAAGATTATTTAAAACCATGATAACTTTTACATTTTTATTAGGTAATTAGGTAAAGGCGCATATTATTTTCAATACAGACTATCTGTATTATGCTGTATAAAAAAGACTATGAAGCGATTTCACACAGAGAGCTCTGATTACTACAGCAATAATTTCTTCTATCACCCTTTCAAACACTTATTAATAAAAAAAAATCAGTTCAAACTGTTTTCCCATCACACAGAAGATATCACTGTTCACAGTATGAACTTTAAAATCACATCTGATTAGTTAATGCCAACAATTATTAATGTACTGTCAATTTAGATTTCTATTGTCCTCCACTGATCTCAGTCTCCATATACTGTGAAGTGCACATCACTTAAAAAGTAAGTTTTCTGTGCTGACTGGTCAGGAATGGCTTTCTGTCCTGATGTCAACTGGCAGTAAAATAGGAACATTTTGCACATTTTCCCTATGACAGGCTCCTGCTTCACTGCTCAGGACCAGTGGGAAGCATCTTTAAGGATACAGAAGGTCATTCAAGAGGGTAGCAGAAAACTGACAGCAAGGAGAGCCACTTGGTTTAGTTTCTTATTCTCTCGTATCATAAACCTTTTGGCACACGCAGATGGCATGTCTCTATTTTCACCATGACAGAGATAACCAGTACCTCCCATGAGAAAAGACATTAAAAAAAGGACCATTTTAGCTCTGTGAAATCCACCTTTCATGTTCACAGGTGCTGGAAAACACTAGCAAGTCCAGCCATTAGTTTTGCTAAAGAACATGTAACACAACCTCAGTCTTGAGTAAATATGGACTCCTTGCACAGAAGTCTGAATTTGTGGTACAGTATGGTTTATTTCTATTTAATTTCCAAAACCCTTGGAAACTCTATATACAGAGTAGACATCTGGACTCCTAATTTCTCTCTCCCTGTTCCTGCCTCCCTTCCCCCACAGCAGTAATCCCTTTCCGTGCTGCCTGCAGGAGAAAATGAGTCTGCCTGTACCTCCTGTGCATTGCTGCCAGGCCATTTCACATAAGCATCCTTCTCTGTTCTCCATTGCAGGACAGCACGTCCTGCTGGAGCCAGTTGTTGTCTTTAATCTCTGAACGTAAACACGCAGATTACATTCCATTCTGTCACCAGTGTGCAGTGGATAACAGGCATACTCTCATATATCTGCTGCCTTCCCTGGGCTGTGCTGATCACTCTCCTACTGAGCACGTGGCACCAGATCACCTGCCACCAATGATATATTGGCTAGGATAAGTCTTCCTTGCCCCCCCTATTCACAATGCTTTGATACATTAGGCTGCTCATTTCAACCCTCTATAGGAAGCTTAAGCATCATTCTTCCACTTGGTCAGGTACATGAGGTCATTGCACTGGACTCCCTGTGGCTGTGGTCACATTTGGGAGTCTCCACTCTGTCCTGAGAGTTCTCCAGTGTTTTACTTCCATGGCAGCTGCTCAGAGTCGCCAAAGGGCAGAAAAAAGGTTAGAAATTAAATGCATATGTCACTAAACTACTGTCTGGCCTGATTGTTCCAAACTGCTTAATGACAATGAAACCAAAGTGCTGGAAATATCTGTCTTGGGCAATTCCTCACCCTACTCTTTTCTTCTTCCCTTGGTGGAGCTTCTTTAAGGACAGGAGGTAGAATTATGTATCTTGAGATTAGTCAACACCTGGAATCCTTCACTGCCAGGGGTAGTTGTGGGAGGGATAGGTGTGTGTCCACATGGATACAGGTGGGGGAATACAAGCTGCAACCTGCTATGTTGCTGAATGTTCCACTTGCCCATATCTATTATGCTGTGGCTGCAGACTCAAAAAGATAAGGTTACAGGCAAGATCTCAATATGGAGTAAGTCACAGAACCACAGAGTATTCTGAGTTGGAAGGGACCCACAAGGATCATCAAGTCTAGCTCTGCAGAAGACCATCCCCAAGAGCCACGTCATGTATCCAAGAGTATCATTCAAACACTTCTTGAACTCTGGCAGGCTTGGTGATGGGACCACTTCCCTGGGAAGCCTGTTCAGCACTCTGTTCAAGCCTGTTCAACCACCCTCTGAGTGAAGAACATTTTTCTAATATCCAACCTAAAGCTCCCCTGCCACAACTTCAGGCTGTTCCCTTGCCTCCTACCACTGGTCACCACAGGGAGGAGATCAGTGCCTCTGTGCCTGCCTTTCCTCTTCCCTTCACAAGAAAGTTGTAACTGCAATGAGGTCTCCCCTCAGTCTTCTGTTCTCCAGGCTAAACAGACCAAGTGGCCTCAGCTGCTCCTCATACAGCTTCTCCTTGGGGCCCTTCACCATCTTCATTGCCCTCCTTTGGACACTCTCTAATGCTTAATATCTTTCTTATATTGCAGTAACCAAACTGCACACAATATTCAAGGTGAGGGTGAATCAGTACAGAGCTGAGTGGGACAATCACTTCTCTTGACCGCTTGGTGATGCTGTGTCTGATGGGAGTGTGTTAACAGCAGAGGAGATGGATTATCATGGTAATCATGTTAGAGCTGTATGTGACTCCTCATGATGGAGAGCTTCAGTCAACATAATTTTTTTAAGTGCAGGTTGCTCCACCCAATGCCTGAGGCTTCCAACTCTCACCATATTTGGCTACACCATGGCTGAGAAAGACTCACACATTGCACGGCCATTGAAACCCTTGCTGCATGTTTCTGGACTGGGGGATTAGCAGCTGCCTACACAGGGTGTCAGAGCCCATTTAATCTGATGTTCATGGTATCATGCAGTATGGGCTTGAAAGCAGTACCAGAGAAGAACAAGAATCCTAACACTAAGGAGGGAATTTTCTGAGAGGCTGCAAAGTTCTCCAAGTGAGATTACAAATTTTGTATTCATGTGCCACTTTCAAGCAGAGGGTGGCAAGAGGAAGGAGAAACACCATGGTTCATTCAGTCATCAAATTAATAAATATAAGGAAAGGGTAGACAAAATTGGCTGATTCCTTCAGCTAATATTTCATTATTTGCCCTTTATCTATGCCAGGAGATGAAGAATGGTGATACTGTACTTCAGCTGTGCTGGCTAGTGTGAATAAAATGGAGTTTAGGAGGTTCATATTTGGGTATCTTCTCAACCTCAAGCTGTGACATGAGCAAAAAAATGGTGCTGAATTATATTTATTCACCAGTTAGCTGAATTTATTTTACAGGATCTATTCTATTGGATCACTAATTTACATTAGTCACACCAGATAAAATTTCCTAGTATAAGCAAAGCCCAAGCAACAGAGCAGGCTGCATTCCAGGCTGTGTACTAAACTGCTGTTCACTTTCTTTCCAGTGTTTCACTGTCTTTCTCTCATTTTCTCTCTCTCACATTTCTTTTTTCCTTTCTTCGTGCAGAGAAGAGAAATGATTGCTAATGAATTGCAAGCATGGGGTATGGAAAGATCAGTTAATATGGCCCAAGTATTCAGTAAAACAAATACATTAAAGTGATCAAGCAATAGATGAAAATAAACCCAAAGAGCAGGTTCCACTGAGAAAACATGTGAGAATGTAAATTAATGTGACTTGATGAAACTTGAAATGTCATAACACAGCAGGGCATACAACACATCAGAGGAAATGTGAAAATTATACTTTTTCCTGAAATCATAGTTTTCAAAAATAAGTGGCTTTTAAATTCTTCTAAAAATATAATAAAGGAATTAGCGTCAAGAAAAAGGTTATTGTTGTTTATCAGACTGCAGGCTCAGTCCGTGGTGGCTTTTCACAAATATCCTCTTTTATTTCTCTGACTATACAGTGGGAAAAGAAAAATTGTCAGTTCCCTCTTCTTAACTTCACACAAGGGAATTTTTTAAGTTGTTTGGAGGGTAAATGACATGACTAGCCCATGTGTTGTGAAAGTCTTTTTTCCTGTCACGAGAGATGTCGTATTTTTCTGCTGGCCTTGATGCTGGAATATGTTCCTCACTGGAGTCTAAGACATGATTAGGAGAGAAAGGATTCCTCCTCATGCCACACCACAGAGCCAGCAGGCAGTATGTGAACAGGCCCCTTTTCATCCGGTGTGGAGGGGATTACACTGAAAGCGCAAGTAGAAGTTGCCACGCAGCTCAAAGTTGTTGGTTTGCTCCTCTGACAGTAGAGACCACACATAGAAAAGGCAGCCTCAGCCTTTTTCTCTAGTACTGGGTGCTCCATGGAAAGACTAGGCACTGGATTCCAGATGAAGACAAGTATCCTTTATGGTGTGTATCTAACTGTTTTTTCTGGTGGGAGTGGGGACTAACTTTTACTAGGACATTTCCAGAAAGATTTATTTTGGGCAATTTCTAATAGCCATGTGCTTTCACTTTCCTGCTACATTTACTCTTGTTTTGGGTGGCAGCCTTTGCTTATTGCTTAGAACCAACAACAGCAGAAGAAGAGACATTAACATCCCACAGTGCAAGACAGTTCTTAAGAAATCAACTCATTTTATTACAAGCAACTGAGAAAGACAAATGGAAACTGAGCATCTGGGTGAGTATCAATAGTGATGCCCACTGGTAGAATCACTGGGATCACTGGTAGAAACCAGCTTTTTGAAAACTTCCAACCAGGTTAAAAAATTCAGTCACAGCAATTCACTGTGCATTGTTCTAGTCCTGGAACTGGTTTCAAGTAAGTTTTGGAAAACAAATTAGTTGCAAAACAAACCAACAAAAAATAGAAAGGGGATAAAATATTTTACAATTGCTTAATAGAAAATGGGACATTATAATAGCTTTTCAGTTGCAGAACAATTGTATGTGTCCTTTGGAACACTTACTCTTGGCATTCTCTTGAAACAGCTATTAATATAAAGAAATACTTTTTGCCAAGAGACCAGTGCAGTTGCATGATTAATGAAGTCATATTAAAAATTATTTATCCAGATAATAAAAAACTTAAGAGAGTGAAGAGCTGACCCCTTAAGTCGCTGAGAATATTGGTTTCACAAGGATCAGGATTTCATACTCTGGTAAAATTGTTAATTATTTTATCTAATCACCCTGATCAAACTGACTATCCTGGTTTGGACACTAGGGGGCATTACTAAAAGACAAGAGACAGAGAAAACAA
Organism: Neodrepanis coruscans; assembly: GCA_013400695.1. Taxonomy (NCBI): domain Eukaryota; kingdom Metazoa; phylum Chordata; class Aves; order Passeriformes; family Philepittidae; genus Neodrepanis; species Neodrepanis coruscans. The sequence continues at coordinate 54,930 of VYZS01004735.1, read as the reverse complement.
CACAGTAATTTACTACAAACTATAACCCGACAATAACACGCAAAAAGGAAAAAAAAACCCCACTGGTGCTCTGGGCAGGCTGCTGGGCTGTGGAGGGAGAGGAAGGAAGTCTATCACGTAGACAGTGCTGGGAAAGTGATGCAGGAGGATCCCACTATGGGGCTGCTGGAAAGTCAAGACAGTGAAAGGAAACCCCGGGGGACCCCAAGGGGAAGAGATACCACAGCGCTGTAGCTGCTGCTTGGAGCTGTGTGGTCCTCTGCCTGCACTGCCTCAGCTGTGCCGCCATGCCGCTGCCTGGGCCGAGAGAGAGCCAAGAGGAAAAGGGGAGGGGAGCTGAGCTGAGGGAGCCAAGCCAAGAGATGAGCTGAAAAGGGGGGAGGACTTCCATGTCTGCTCTGTTTATAATGTGCCCGTTCTCTTACTTTCTCAGACTCTACTTGTTGGGCGTGCTGCTTTCCTATAGGTCAGTAGCCTGACTCGGTGGGCACTGGGCACTGCCCCCTCTACAGACCTCACCATGAGGGCAAAATGGCGGCTGCCACCAAAAATACCCATGTCAGGGCTTGCTGCACCACCAGCCACTGTCGCCACCGCCACCAGCACTGTGGGGACCCTGGGGAGCCCAGAGCACCACCCACGCGATGCCCGCCACTGTGGGACCACCCCACAAGGTCGGCCTGGAGCTTGCCCCCTCTTGCCTGCTCGGCACCAGGGACCAGCCACCACTGGTGCTGCCCTGCTGCCACTTCCATTGCACCCAAGCCACACTGTGTCCAGCGACAGTGAGGGCCCGGCAGCAGGAAGCCAGTGGGAACCAGCACGGCACGCTCTGAGCCATGGTGCGTCCAGCTACAGTGCAGGCTGTGGTGGGGGAAGAGCTGGCAGTGGCTGCCACCCCGCCACTTACCCAGAGCTTTGCCAACAGAGAGCGGAGCAGCTGCCAGTGAGCACCACCCAGTGAGCGGCACTGGCAGGGTGGATGGCACTGCTATTTGGCTCTCGCTCCCTGCCGCTGCGCCAGCCTGGGCTGCACCCTCTGCCACGCCCATGGGCAAGGGCCAGCGGATGTCCCTGATGCACTGACCTACAGACCTCAGCTGGCACTCTCATCCACCGCCTCCACCAGGGTCCCGGGCTCCACTGGTCCCGGCCACAGCCCAGGCCATGGGCCAGGGCAGGGATGGCAGGGGCCACTCCTGGCCCCAACCTGTTGTGCCACAGTGGCGAGCGTGGGCCAGACTGGCCCCACATACAGACCCACCGTGTCCCGCGCTCTCAGCCCGCTCTGGGGCCGTGCGTGGCCGGGGGGCCTCTGTCGCACCATTGCCCAGCAGCCGCTCCAGATGGGAGCAGACCTGCCTACACATTGTGAGCCGCCGGGGTCTATCCATTTCACTTGCTCTGCTCTCTAATAAAAACACCAAAAAAATGTTTTAAAAGACAGCCCCCTCCCCCAATTTTCCCGGCTAAACTACACCCCCTCCCTAACCCATAACACTGACTTACAATTAATTTCTAGCTCATAGGCAACTGTCACAACAGCACAAGGATTCACTAATTTTAAGAAAAACAAAGTCAAAATATTTTTAAGACATTTTGGATATTCCAGTAGCCTTTAAGGACCTTAGTGATGATACAGTTGGAATTAAGGTATGACTCTCAGGAACAAGTCTTGTAGTGCTTGATGCTTGCTGTCATTACCATGTTTGTTCCTTTTCAGTGAATCTTTAAGCCATCTGTACGAATCCCTGAGGTCTTGTAATATGTTACTGGAGCATCTCTGTCTAAATCAATGTGTAAATCTGAATCCTTAAAATCAACAAAACTAAAGGATGATATCTCAGTTTAAAAACTGTTTTAAAAACTGTCAGCCACCTTTATTTTGCCGTCCCCCACCTGGAAAGTAATGAGGAGAATGGATAAAAGTGAATAGGAATCATAGGAACAAACACAGGTAAAAGGGCAGCCTGGGATTTTATTTCTCAGGAGCATGAGCTGGTGTCCATTGGGCCAGATTGTTGAGTACTGGCTCATATCATCAGAAAACACCACACTCCCACTGCAATCTGTACAAAATGGAATGGACTTAAACCTCTTATTTTTCATTCTCCAGCCGTATCTCATTCCCTACCACTTCTTCATTTCCTTGTACTGTGTCCCCTTACCTCACCTGCTTCACTAGCCTCTGCTATCAGCAGCACCAACAGCAGCAGCTCCTTGGCCATGCCAGGCCGTGTTCCTCCCTGGAGCAGATTTTGTAGTGGTAATATTATATATACCACAAAAAGAACATCTGCTTCATGCTATTCCTTCCTCTCCCAAGCCACCTCTCCTCTTTCCTTCAACTTTTCATTTTTCAACTTAAATATTCCTCCTATGTATAATTTCCACCATGCCTATTTGCATGGTTTTGCTAAGCTGCTGCTTCTGAGCACCCAGGAACAGTTTTCTTTCTTCTGCATGGGAGGTCAGCACTGTTCCCAGTAGCTGCTGTAGTTAGATGAGCTAAGAGGTATCACCTGTCCTTCCTTTGCAACCTTTCCGAAAGGTTTCCTGAGTCACATTGGTCATTACCTTGTGAAATCTGAAAGGATTTTAAAGCAGTATCAGATATGTTTAAACACTAGATGGTTCCCCAGTTGTGGTCAGCCAGCTTCTTTCTCCAAAATTCCCCATTATCATTTGTTATTAGAAATCATAACTTGGCTATACCCAGCACTGCACACAAACATGCAATGGACAGTATCTTAGTGGTAGAAATTCTCATTGCTCACATGAAGATGGAAGCTTCATGGAAGCTGCTAAAGCCAAAGGAATTATGCCATTTATTATGCTGGCTCATGACATGATCTGCTGTTGTAATCTGTACATCTTCTTACGCCTATAGATTTCTTGTACAGGACTTAAAAAAAAAAAGCCTTGGAATAAGGATAGTTTTCTCAGCATAGAGCTGTACTTCAATGTGTGAGTAACAGAAAATCTGAAGTATAACTCCCAGATGACTGTCCAGTTAAACTAGTCAATTTTCAGTTCACCTATTTGTCACTTGCTTAACAATTCTGTAACATTCTCTTTTCAGGTTGTATTATCCATTTTTGTGTTCACATTGCCATGAATGGACAGTGGACTGGGTTTCAACTGGATGTATAAATTAAATGAAACAAGAACCATTATGATGTACCAGGTGAGGAGGAAAGTACCATATTGCATTATATTTGACCAACTTTTCCAAACAAAGTGTTGAAGGTGAGATTAAGTATTAGATCTTCATGTTAACTGGTCAATGTGGATGTTATGCAGTTATATATTTTTGCAACTGTTGCATAAATTATCATATCCTAGTAACTGTTTATTTTAAAAGATTGAGTTGTACTCAAATACCTGCTTGTATGTTGTGTATTCAATTCTATACACATATCATGTATCTATTAGCAGGAACTTGGAGATGAAGTTATTGATAAAGTGGTGAATAAGTTATCCTGAATGAAGGCCAGTAAAGCCATACTACTGTGACACAAAAGTCTGTACTTCATTCCCTGTATCAAAACAGCTTTTGGATATTTCCAGGTTCTTCCAGTGGTCTCCACTGCATCCTTGCTGTGTCTCATGAAGGCAGACTTTATTATTCACCCTCTACTTATGGCATCATTGAAATTGTCATCTCTCCCAGTCTATCTGTGGCTACAAGTGTCATGGAAACAAAATGTGCTGTACATCTGTTTGAAGAAAGGAGACATTTTTGATCAGTAGGTATCTCTTGTCTCTAGCTTGTAAGGTCTTTGAAGAATGGCCTGTCACTCAGTGTATGTATGAAGACATTTAGTACAGGGGGGATGGTCCGCCAGGGGCCTGGGGGTAGGATTGCAGTACAAATGTTAGTGGTGCAGGTTTGTGGTAAAATGATGAACTACACAGCCATGTGGCATCATTTATCACACAGCCCTCACTTCAACAAACAAAGCATGGAATAAAATAATTCCTAAAGGTGTATAGTACTTTTTTTTCCTTCTTTTTGTCTTCTTTAGAGGGCAAATTTATATACCGCCATCGTAAATTGTGACTAAAAGTGTTGGTACTATTAGAAAACAGAGGGGCAGAAAATTATTTGTTTCAAAGTAAGAAAATGCTTAAGAAAGCTTCATTAGAGGAGGATGAAAAATACTTGATGATAATCTCAGTCTAGGAAAAGTAAGATGATGCTGATAAAGAAACATCTGAAACTAGAGCATTTGGTGGTGGTGTTAGGGTTTTTTAATTCATCAGCTTTCCAAGTGCACTACAATTTACATCTGCATTTAGCATTTAGTCATTGCAGATAGTATACTGTACTTAGTAATCTTTCCTATTTCTCGTGAATCTTCTTGACAGACAGACAGGAGCTGTACATCTGCCTGAAGCCAAAGAAGTTCTCTCACACATGAGAAAACCTATCATCAAAACCAGACCAACAAAAATGATCCCCCAAAGTCAGTAGCTCTGTGATAGCAATGCACAGGAGAGCTGGAAAGGGTGAGAAAATGAGCAGGAGAACTTGATGGGAAAGAGTATGCAGGGTGGACCAGAACCTGCAAAGGGATGGGGAAGGCAGGTCTGAGACCACTGGAAAGGCACAGAGATAAACAAGGCAGTTTCCCACAAACCTGAATGTGCACATGGCCTTTGTCTCTCACTTCATCTGTCTCCCACAGGAAAAAGTCTGGCATCTTATCTCCTGGGTTACTGGGAAGGAGGGGGGCTTGCCGTTGCATGTGTGACTGGGAACTTCCAACTCCTCCTCACACTCACCACTTGCTCTGCTGCTAAATGCAATATGCTGTAATTTGCTAAATTGTTATGAAGAACTTTATCACCATAAAGGAAATCTTCAGAGTTGAAAGGCTAGTTTCAAATGTGAGTATTCCACATGAAAGAGTTTCTCTTGTTTCAAACCATTTGCATTTCCTTACATGTTATTGATCTCATTGAACAGTTCCCAGCTCAAAGGCATGCTGGTAAATGAGCAGCCAAGGTGGCAATATACGAAGTGGACAGCTGTTAGGAGAGCAGCTTAAATAATTGCCCAAGGATTTATTTGGTAACATGATTAATGATTATGGAAATATGATGACATGATACCAAAGAGTAGTGTGCAGTGACTGATGGGGAAGTTGGATAAGGCCAAGCTTAGATACCAGAGTATGGGAAACAGTAATATAGCTTTTAATCGTGGTACATGGGGTGCTTAGTTTTTTTAAAAAAATGACATTCAGTTTTGCCTTATGATAAGAACTTAAACTACAAAATATCTTGTGTGTAATATCTCTCTTGTAACGAGGTAAGGAAAAAATCCTCCTGCAACAGTGAATGGTAACAGCAGGATTGGTGCAAAGAGACACCCACATCTTTTTTTAAAAATATCTATAAAACTCACTGGAAGCTTGTGCTGCTGTTTTAATTAACACCTAAGAAAACTATACATAACACATTAAAGAAGAAAAAGATCTGTTTGTGGAATTGACTATAGTTTGCATATAGACAGAATTTTTCTTCTTTTTTTTTTTTTACCTGAAATTCCAGCAGCCAAATGCAGGAGATTGGAAAGCAGAGGATTAAATATGACCCTATGGCAAAATTCTTGTAAACTCTTGGAGCTGATTCTCCATTGAAAGCTGTATGAAATTTCTATTCACTCTGTGCTAGTGGGTGATGCAAACCCTCCTCCTCCTTCAAAAATGTTTGTTGAAGGCTCATGAAACAGAAGATAACACTTGGAAAATTAATAAAATTAATAAAAAGATATTATAAAATGTGAAATATTTGCAGACAATTTTGGAGATGAAAGTAGGCAGTAGAATCCTCAGTGTGAAACCCCCAGTCCAGAAAGATGGAATGCAAAATTGTTACTGACTTCATTGTGGGCAGGATTCCATCCTGGCTTTTTGTTTTGTTTTGAAATTCTATTTTCTATATTGAATATACTTGAATATAAATAGGATCCTATCCTGGATCTGAGACACACAATTTCCATGTGCCAGAGACTTGGCTGCTCTAAGTGAGGGGACCTTATCAAAATTTTCAGTTGGGTTGCAGCAGACGACAGCTATTAGGCCCAGAACTCCAGCTCCTGCCACTAGATGGTTGTGGTATGACAACAATTGTCATAGCTTTAAAAACAGAGTGATGTGGGTAAAGCTATTTAAATGAAAACAGCATTGCTCATGCTAGGCAAAGCAGACAGTTCTGGAAAGAAATATCTATATTTGAAACCTTGGAAATGCTGTTAATCTCTTCAGGGATGTGAGACAACAACAGAAATGGTGTAGGATTTGAGAGACATACCAGGAAGCCTGGTATTTTAAAGCCATAATCTAGTTTGTAAGCCTCAAGGGTGAGTATTAGTAAGCCTGCAGTTTTGGTGAAGATTTTTTACAACAGAATGCAAGAGGTGGAGTTGGAGCATCTGCTGGCATATAGGGACAGATTCATTTGTAGCTTAGGTGCGTGACCTGGTGTTATTCACCTGCAAGATTACATAACAAGACAAACACCCAATGTTTAGTTATGGTCATGCTCAAACATCCTGAAATACTGTCTCTATTTAAATACCATCTGCCCCATCAGTCTTCACTACTGGGAAGCCCACACCTCATTTTATGGCACACACAGGCTTCCCCATGACAGAAAACTGGGATCTCTCTGCAGCCCTTTCACAACCAGCTGGGTGTGCCAAATCTGCCTGGCCCTCCTGAGAGCTGTTTTGAGGAAATCACAAATGATAGTTTGCTGTTGGGTTCACATACCCTTTCAGTATTTCCAAAGTACTGTGTGGCAAGGACTGTGTCTGCCCAAGTGTCTCTGTATGCTGCAGTCATGGTGTTAGAACCAGTGAACTATAATTTACAGCCTTGTCCACACCTGAAAACAAATCTGTGGTGTCTTTTTATCTTGTTCCAGAGATTTGTTCTTTTAGAGCTTCTCATGAATATCAGACTGCTGGCACTGACTTTTTTCCCCCTAATTATATTTATAACCAGCATCAAACCTGGGCTAACCCCACCTGGATTCTGCAATGCACCATGGCAAATTCTGTGGTACACTGGGATTCCTGCAATGGCATTATTTTCAAACAAACAAACAAACCCCCCATACACACAAATACAAACAAACAAAACCCACCACAAACACACACACACACCCCCATATTAAAAAGGTTTATTACTGATTTAAATGTGACAGGGATAATCTTAGTCATCTACTTTGCTATAGCATTTATTTTTAAATGCTTTGTTGACTCTTCTCCTAATCATTTTGCTTCTCAGTATTTTTCCAGCTGCAGGATGTGCAAGCCTACATCATAGAAGTTTGGAAAGTATGTTAATACCAGTGAAATTATGCAGGGGTTAGCTGAGGTTTTGTTCATCAAGCTGGGGTAGAAATGCTTATGATGCCCTTGTTCTGAGAAAGTCTGACAGGTAAGTGCTCTCTCCTTTCTTGTCTTCTGCTAAGACTATAGCTCATTTCTGTCCAGCCCAAATTTCACATCCACTGGCAATCGCACTGGTGTTCCATGTCCTTAGGACCTCCCCCCCACATACTCCAAACAGGCAATTCTGCTTTCCATGTTCCACTCAACACCTGGAGAAGTGGGAAGATGGATCCACACTGTTGCCTGCCCCCAGACTGCTTCCTCTGATACCTGACTGCTTGGTGACTGGGCAGCCCAAGGCATTTTTCAGACTGCCCATCTTCCTGGCTAAGGCTCTGCCATGAGGAGTCCTTTACACCTTTAATGGGAAATTTTGCATTGAAAATTTTGGATTTAGTACAGAAACCAAAAGCATTTTTCTCTCACATGGAACTGCTTGGGTCTTCTGGGATTCACAGGTGAACTTTGGTCTTAATGTTTCTTCTGCTCAATGGGTGGGATTTGCAGAGTTTGCAGAGCTCTCAGATAGGACTCATGTGCTCCTTACAGCTGTTTTCCTGTATTATCCCTTTCCAGCAGCCTGGGGCACCATAAGANTCTTGTCTTCTGCTAAGACTATAGCTCATTTCTGTCCAGCCCAAATTTCACATCCACTGGCAATCGCACTGGTGTTCCATGTCCTTAGGACCTCCCCCCCACATACTCCAAACAGGCAATTCTGCTTTCCATGTTCCACTCAACACCTGGAGAAGTGGGAAGATGGATCCACTGTTGCCTGCCCCCAGACTGCTTCCTCTGATACCTGACTGCTTGGTGACTGGGCAGCCCAAGGCATTTTTCAGACTGCCCATATTCCTGGCTAAGGCTCTGCCATGAGGAGTCCTTTACACCTTTAATGGGAAATTTTGCAGTTCCACTCCATTTTATATTTCTACTTGAGAATTTAATTTTTTCATTTACTTACCCAAAAGGAGTTATTTAGCTGCAGGACAGGAATTCAGGTAAGAATGAGTGATCAAACCTTTCATCTGTGACTCCAGCTTTAAGCTCAAGTTAAACTGCTCTTGTTATGTCCGATTATAGCAATCAAATTATTAGTAAAAATATTAACTGGGCTAATCTGAATCAGCGTAAATGACTGATTAGTAGTGTAGGCATTACAAGAACCCAGTAACTCAAGCATGAAATGAATGTTTTTTTCAATTTTTTTTCCACTGGAAATTTGCGTGGAATGTTAATAAAATAGGGAGCATTTGGCAGCTTTTGGAAGGCAATGATATTGATAATGAAGCTCCTTTCACAGAACATGAGAGGGATTTGCATTGCAGGAATCCCTATGTCATTCTCAGACTGTGAATGCTTGTTGTCATAATGAACCTGATAGCTTCATACCCACTTCTGATGTAAAGGTGGGCAAAGCTACACTTTGCACACTTGTTGGAAGCTGTCCTGAAAAGCTGAGGACTGAAAAAGTAAATTAGTGTGAAGGCCCAGATCTGGAGAGGAACTAGAATTGCTTGAAAGATGATGTCAGTTCTCTATCAGGACTGTATAGTGTTCTGGGCTCACCTGTACATGACAGACATGGACTTACCATGAGTTCAGCCGAGAGCCATGAAGATGACTGAGGGATTGGAACACCTTTCGCATGAGGAGAAGGTGGGACAGTTAGAACTGTTACACCTGGAGAAGAGAAGGCTCAGTGGGGATCTCACTGGAAAGAATCCTCTACAATGTGCTCTAGGATGACCCTGTGTGAGCAGAGGCTGGACCAGATGTGGTCCCTTCCAGTCTTACCCATTCTGTGATTTGGTGATTCTGTGATCTTACCAGTGATACACAAATGCGTGATGGAAAGGAAGGAAGAGAAGGGAGCCAGTCTCTTCTCACTAATGCCCAGTGATAAACCAAGAAATTATGGGCACAAGTTAAACCACATTAAATTCAAACTAAACACAGGACTTCTCTTTTTTTACTTTGAGGATGGTCAAACAGTGGCACAGGTTGTCCAGAGAGTTATGAGCCTCCATCTATGAAGATATTTGAAACTCAACTGGACAAAGTCCTGGGCAGTTGGTTCCAGATGACCTTTCTTGCACAGAGGGGTTGGACTAGATGATCTCAGGAGATCCCTTCAAACTTTAACAATTTTCTTATCCCATGGTTCAAAACCTGTATTCAGCTGGCCCATGCCCTGTCATCCTGTGTATATCTTTAGCTGACAATCTGAGAGTCTTTTTGTTTCTTTGTCTCCTTGCTGTGCTGCCGGTGGAGTGCCAGAAGCCTAGAGCACCTTGGTCCACCCTGGCACACATGGCATTTCAAAGGCACCTAATTTTCATCCCTGCCAGTGCACAGAAGTGCTTCAGCACTACGAAGCTTCAGAAGTTGGGTATATATGATCACAAACACAAGGTTTCAGAAACAGGGATTCCTTTGTTAGCCTGTCCTGGTTAAACCTGGTAAGTGACCTGAGAACCAGCTGTAGGTGGTCCAACAGCATCTATGTAGGTCCAACAGCAGCTGCTGCTCTTTTCTACAAAATGCAGCTGGAGAAAGAGTAAGCAGTGACATGTTATATCTGCAGTAGCTTAGTGGTTCTGTCAGAGAATCCAAAAAGATGGATGTTAAATTATTTCCTCAGACAGAGATATTCAAACCCAAATCTTTCACTGCCCCAAAGCACCAGCTACAAAACTGCAAAATAGAAGTATTTTCAATTTTTCTGTGGAAATTACTCATTTAATATAACTCATACTTTATTGCATCCGTCTTGGAGGATGACAAGCTGGCCTAAAATCTGAAATATTTTCTTGAGTGTGCAGCCCTTATTTAAGATCAGTTTGTCTTGTAAAGCTTCTACCTTGAAGTAGACTATAGCCATGTTATTGGAGTATTCTTGTGGGAGGCAGGAGCTGTGAGTATAAAACCTAACTAGAAAGACAAAATTAAGAAGTTTCAGCACCAGGAATTAAACCAAACTTCTCTGCTAAGCACTCCCTATTGTGGTGACTATGAATCCTGCCTGCTTGGTGTGAATGTTGCTGCAGATGTTGAATTCTGCAGCTGTGGGGACTTCTCTGTGGAAGGTGCACACTTAAAAGACAGGAGTTGCAACAGTAAATGACAAGTACAAGTGTCCTGCTGGATACTGGCCTTGCTATCTTAATCTCCAGTATGTTCCCCCACATCAGAGCTGAAGTACTTCATCAGAGATGCCTGTGGAGGAAGGAGGGAGGAGATGACATCACAATGCAGTATTGCTGTATTTGCTTTTTGAATAGGCTATAATCATTAGTGTTGTCACAACCCTGGAAATTCACTCAAAGAAGATATTTGAAGGAAAACTTCTTTCTTCCTGCACACACAAATACACAAGCAAAGTTTTTTGATGATGCTTTCAGATAAACAGCCATAGCAAAGCTTCAGTTTCATTCTAGCTCCAGGAAAAAAATTGCTACTTCTGCCTGCAGCCTAAACAATTCACTTTGCTGCCAAGTGCCAGCTCAGAAAGAGGAACAATATAAACTAATTTCATACCTATTCAGTTCAATAATAGGTATTGTTCTAACTATACCTCTAGTGATAAGAGACAGAAAAGCTTATTTGCCATTGCTAAGCAACTGTTAAAACACTGTGTAGAATTCAGCTAGCTCTAATGGGCTGATAGGAATCAGTGTCTGAAGTTCTTGTTTGCATTCGGAAGTCAACAATAATTGTCCCTCTCTATTAACATTCATTTAATCTGGCTGCACCAAATTCAGTCAAGATTCTGTCTTAATGGTGTTCTGAAAGGTATGCTTTCCCTTAGAAAAAAAATTTAACCATAATGCATTGACCTGCTTTAATCCTCTTGTTTTGTTTTGATGTAGTGATGAAGGTAACACCGGAAAAATAAAGAAATATTAGACACTTAGCAGAATTAAAAGCTGATGGTATGAATGGTATTAAGTGGTAGGCAGAATTTGAAGTATTTAGCTAGTGTTCTATCAATCACAAGACGGCATTTGTGTCTGAGATGCAAAGACATCTGCAAATCCCCTATACATTTGGAAAAACAGAATCTATGCAAAATAGATGTAAAAGCCTTAGAGCATAAAACCATGGGATTTTTTTTTCAACCTTAATTTATGACTTCAGATTTTAGTAATTTCTGGACATTATTTAGGAAAAGGGACTTTCTGGCTCTGATCATGCCTTACCAAGATAAGGAATGGGCAAATGAATAAATGCAAAGGAAGAAATGTTGCACAAGAGGACCCTGTATTTATAAGTATTGCTTTGTAGCTGCAGAATTATTTCTGTGACCTAAAAGGAGAATGCATTATTATGAGAATATGATATCTCTTCAGATGCTCTGTTCCCTATCTGAAGGTAAGGATGCATGAGTAAGTAACGATGCATTAAGCAGAGGGACTGAAGCCTTACTGATGTTGAAGCTGGAAGTCTGAACTGGTACTCAACACTGTTCTATTGCTTTTACCAGTAAACATACAATTAATGCTTACCCTAGTGAGCAATCCCATCACATTCAACAGAACCACTGCTGTTCCCTCTTAAGTAAGTGCTTAAATGTTCTGTTGGCACAAGCTGAGAGAATCAGCACTTTGTCAGCTAGAGCCCACACAGGTGAAACATTACCTTGCTTAGCCGACTTGCACCTCACACCATGATTTGCAAGAGACAGGTCTCAGTGTAACAACAGAAGAGTAAGTGCTTTGAAATAAGGACTTCAGCCAGTGCCTGAGTCAGAAGACTAGCGTGTCACACAATGATATGAAAATGTGGGGTAAAAAGTTGAGACTGTCCCTCTGTGAAGCTTACGGCAGTGTCTGAGTCACCACAGGACACGAGAAAGCTGCAGGCAATGGCATGAAAAGTAGGCTGGCTCTGAATTCTCCTCTTATGTAACTCCTACATTAGCATCTCCTCTGCTCCATGTATAAACACAGAAAACATTGAAAAGCTGTTACCGAAAGCAGTGCTTTTATTTATTAATTTGTATGAGCCAAATGTGACTTAAAACATTAGATATTTTCCACACAAGCTTTAGTACAGGACAAGGCACTTTTTCCTTCCTGCTATTGATGAGACCATTTATTTCTGGACTCATTAAAAGGATGTTTGCACCCCCTAGTGTATAAGAATTTCCAAGAAATCAGGTTCTTCTAACAATCTTATCTGAATAAGGATGTTTAATATTAAATCTCCCTGCTACAATCTTAACAAATAACTTCAAGAGAAAGAATTGCAAACTTGAAGATCATCCCCATGATGTCCTTGCACTCAACAATTGTAGAACCTGAAAATGAGTTCTATTGACTTGGATTTTTATCTCACTGAAAGATATCAGTGAATTACAGTTAAAAAGTGAGACTTTACTGAAACCAGAGAATTCAAATCCAGACCTTCCTGACACTCAGGGATGTTGCATCCAGCTTCAGTGAGATAATGTCTGTAGCTGTGTTTTAATGAAGGGCAGCTATCTTTTGATCTGGACTTGACTACAGAAACTGTAAGAAATGAGAGGCAATCACTGTTCTTCAAGAACTACTACCCAAATTGTCACAGGTTAGTAGGCTTCTAAATTCTGACAGTGGCCTTCATCCCAGTATTTGGAGTTAGGTCTTAAAATACCTCTGAAAAACGTCTCCTTACGGCTGTGGATTTCTTTCTCATCCTTCACATGTGACTTCATTAAAGCTCATGGTGTTAAACAAAATGGAACCAGTCTCTGAGATTAATCAAATGAGCCAGCAGTGTGCCCAGGTGTCCAAGAAAGTCAATGGCATTCTGGCCTGTATCAAGAATAGTGTGGCCAG